>CM065806.1:109270031-109429031 GCA_033398695.1 Orobanche coerulescens
GCAGTGGTTGGAATTAATCAAAGATTATGATATTGAGATCCTTTACCACCGGGCAAGGCGACGTTATCGCGGCGCCTTGAGTCGTAAGTCCGTTCGGGAGCGGATGCTTGCTCGTTTATGATCCGAAGGAGCTTGGCGGGAATTCCTTAGACCGAGATCGAGTGCAGCCGTGAGTTCGGGGACAACTTTGTATGTTAGAGATTTCATCGTCACTCGAGAAGGCAATCCGAGAGAATCAGAGTTCAGACCCTTCATTGTTGCGCATCCGTGAGGATGTGACTCAGGGGAAAGCCCCTGGATTTGTGGTCCACGAGGATGGACTTTTGAGGTTTAAGAATCGGTTGTGCATACCGGCGAATGACGAGTTGAAAAACTCGATTTTGAAAGAAGCTCATGCTACACCTTATTCTTTACATCAGGGGTCTAACAAGATGTACAAGGACTTGAAAAAAAATAAATGGGGGAGTAATATGAAACGAGAAGTCGCAGAATTTGTTTCGAGATGCTTAACCTGTCAACAAGTTAAGATTGAACATCAGCGACCGGCGGGTATGCTGAAGCCTCTTCCTATTCCCGAATGGAAGTGGGAAGACATTTCCATGGATTTCATCACGAGTTTGCCGACGAGTCGTCGTGGCATGAATACGATCTGGGTGATCGTGGACCGCTTAACCAAATCAGCTCATTTCCTTGAGATCAAGGATACGTGGGGTCCCGAGAGACTTGCCCAGCTGTTCATCAAAGAGATAGTGAGACTGCACGGTACTCCTAAAAGTATCGTCTCCGATCGTGACGGACGGTTTGTGTCGCATTTTTGGAAATCAGTTCACCGTGCTATGGGAACCCAGCTTAATCTCAGTACCGCTTTTCATCCTCAGTCCGACGGGCAATCAGAGAGGACTATTCAGATATTAGAGGACATGTTGAGGGCATGCGTCCTCGATTGGAAAGACGATTGGGAAGCCCAACTACCATTGATCGAGTTCACGTATAATAATAGTTGGCATGCTTCGATTAAGATGGCACCCTACGAGGCCTTGTATGGTCGTCGTTGTCGATCTCCTTTGTGTTGGGACGACCTATCAGAATCAATCGGCACCGAGCCCGATATGCTTATAGCCGCCCGTGAGAAGGTAACTTTGATCAGGAGTCATTTGTTGACCGCTCAGAGTCGACAGAAATCATATGCAGATAACCGTCGTCGACCTTTAGAGTTCGAATCAGGTGACCATGTTTTGGTCAAGGTATCCCAGTCGTGGTATCTTAGTTTCGGGAAGAGGGGAAGTTAGTCCGAGATTCATTGGACCGTTTGAGATTTTGGATCGAGTAGGCGAGTTAGCTTATCGACTGGCTTTACCTCCGGCGTTGAGCCGAATTCGTAATGTGTTTCATGTCTCTCAGTTGCGGAAGTATGTTGCCGACCCGAGTCACATACTTCAGTTCGATGAAATCGAGATCGCCGACGATCATTCATATGAGGAGCGTCCTATGCGAGTTTTAGAGCGGCGAATCAAACAATTGAGGACTAAGACGATTCCTTTAGTTAAGATTCAGTGGTCTAGGCACGGAGTCGAAGAGGCTACTTGGGAAACCGAGGATAGTATGCGGGAGAGTTATCCCGAGTTGTTTGACCCTTAGTTTCGGGGACGAAACTCTTTTAAGGGGGGGTGTATGTAATACCCGGTTGTAATTCAGTAATTATCATTCTGTACTTATCATTCAGTAATTTCACTCATTAATGATTATTTGTCACTCATATTCAATCATGGTATTCACCGTTCAGAGTAATTGTATCGTGTATCAATCGTCGTTCATCACTAATATAATTGGAGTTCCGTGCTGTGTTTATCATCTTCGTCATTTCATTGTGGGCTGTGCGTGAGGAGTAGCGCATGCAACGTACTCTTTCTAGCGTGCGCTAATTGAGTACAGGTAGCGCACGCTACCACTCAGCATTAGCGCACGCTAATGTTACCCTGGCTGCAGTCCAGAAGGTACTGGACTGCAGGTGAGTTATAAGTAGCGCACGCTACGAGTGGTAAGTAGCGCGCGCTAGTGGTTGTAGTAGCGCACGCTAATAATTGCTGTAGCGCGCGCTAAGGGCGGATCAGGTTGAGTCCAGTGGCTACTGGACTGCGCTGGATTAAGTCATAGCGCACGCTATGAGTTGTTTTTAGCGTACGTAATCGATATTATAGCACACGCTAAATATTGGATGTAGCGCACGCTACCGGGTCGAATCGAGGATGACGGTTTACGGATTCGATCTTGGGCATCAAATAATTCGTTAGCGCACGCTAACCATGGGTATTAACGCACGCTAATGGTATGGTTGTAGCGCACGCTACAAAAGGTACGTAGCGCACGTTACCGTGTTCGGACAGTGGGTACTGGACTACCCAAAACACCCGTTAGCGCACGCTAAGAGCTGGGGCTAGCGCGCGCTAAACTGGGATTGCTATAAATAGGACAGTTCAGCCCTTACTCCGTCATTTATCATTTCTTTTCATTTCTTCGGTGGTTTCGGGCGATTCCAGGCGTCTTGGAGAGTGTTCTTCGAGGAGTAATCATCAATCATCATCTTCAAGCTTATCTTTTGGATTAATCATCATTTCAACATCCTCATCACATCAAATCTAAGGTATTAATCTCTTGGATCTAGAATTTCGGATTTTTGGGTTTTTCCTTCCGATTTCTTCGTGTAAGCTTGGATTATCATTGGAATATGTTAGATATGGATTATCTACCTTGGATAAATATATTCCTACGGATTTAATGGCTATTTTCGGAATTATTTCAAGAACCCTTGGGGTTGACTTTGGTTAATTGGGGGATTTTCCGATGGATGTTGTTGTAATCTTGAATTGTGGATTCCTATTGGATTATTGATATCATTGAAGTGTTTTGTTAGTTCGAAATACTCATTTTGGTGTTGGTTTAGATAAATTCGGGATTGGATATTTTCGAAGTTGTGTGGTTGGTTACGTATTCGTTAGAATGCCCCTATGAGTTTGATTATCGTTGTATCGACCTTTGGGTTAGTCGTGTTGTTGCTTGATACGTGTATTGAACGGTTATTGGAAATTGTTGTTATTCAAGGTTGTTCGAGCGACCGGTATCCCGATTAGGACATTGTTCGTGGAAGGACATTGTCATCGGTATTGAGTAAGTTGATTCTTACTCGGTTAAAAGGATATTCATTCCTTTTGTTGTTGATCATTCATAATCATAATTCATTCATCATTGTATTAATCATATTGAGACTTGTAATTGTCGAATAATCACTTCATTAGCAAGGAACGGCGGTTCCAATCATTTTATAGAAACTATCAATCATTTCATTATCACTTTCATATCAGTGAGTCATTCTTGACTTTGTCAGATTATTATTATTCATTGATATTCATTATGGTCATTCTCGTTCATATGACCTTCTGGGTTCATATTGCGTGGTAGGAGTGCGGATGTGTGGAATTTTTAGTCGGGCACATGATGGCCATGTATTGGGAGTGATACATTGGACTGTGCACACGGTAACGATTACCTCCGTGAGACTAATTAGGTACAAGGACGGGTGTGTCCGGTCATCCGTCTTGTACACTTGCACAGAACACTATGGGCGTACTATGATACTCCTCTTGGCGTAATTCATAACTAAGGATATTTCATAACTTCGGATATATCATGATTGTGTAATTTCAACCCTTGAGGATTGTTGTTCAGATAAAGCGACCGTTGGGGATTTTGGTTTTAGTCACGGCAAGGCAAAGGCACGGAAGAGCACGTTGACGGCGAGAGTCAGTGATACTAGTAGGGGGGGCCAGTCATTCCGCTTAATTCAGTAATTTCAGTCATTTTTATTTCTCTTCATTTGTATTTTCCGCTGCAAATTCCGTTTGAGATGTTTAAATTGTTCAGGGTGGTGTATTTTATCTCCATATAAAATATACTAGTATTCGGTTTGTCCTGGTGTGTTGTACTTAAACTCCTCATCGGAGTACTTGGTAATATAATGTGGTTCGGTACTACAATTATATTATTTAATTCATCATTTTCATTTGCCTGGTGGGTTCCAGTCGGGGATTCACGGCACTGTAATATCCGCCTAGTTTGGGGTGTTACAGATAGGTTGCCCCAAATTCGAACATGTCCTAGCCTGGATTTCCGCCCACTCCACAGTTCTATGGGTGTTTTTAGAACTAATTTCGAAGGCACCAGGTTTAGTATGTACGCCGCTGTTTCCAAGGCGTACCCCCATAACGAAATAGGTAAATCCGAGTAACTCATCATTGACCTAACCATCTCTAAAAGAGTTATGTTTCTTCTTTCTGCAACACCATTTTATTTTAGAGTTCTCGACACAGTGAGCTGGGACGTAATCCCCTTATTTGCCAAGAAATCCATAAACTCTCCACTAAGGTATTCTCCACCACGATCAGAGCGTAGTGACTTGATACTCTTCCCATGACGCTTCTCCGTTTCAGCCTTGAAATCTCTGAACTTGTCAAAGGCTTTAGGCTTACGTCGCATCAAATAGATGTATCCATATCTTGAATAATCATCTATAAATGTGATGAAGTATTCAAAACCACACCTAGTCTGAATGCTCATTGGACCACATACATCAGTATGAACCAATTAAAACGCGTCCTCAGCACGGTTTCCTTGGTTTTAGAAACTCTTTTGGCCATTTTACCTTCAAGACAAGATTCACAAATTGGAAATGACGCCATCATCTAGCATTCTTTGAATTCTTCTACGGTTTACATGACCTAACCGCAAATGCCACACATATATTTTGGTTTATGCTTGAAGGTTATTTTATGTTTTTAGGTTTATACAAAGAGTTAAGCGATTTATGTTTAATACATGAGACTTTGTGCAATATTAATGACTTATAGCCAATTTATGTTATGACAAGTAAAATTAATTGTGTAACACCCCTAAGACGTTCAGGGCATATTACAGCGCCGTGGACCCCACACTATGGAATCCACCAGGCTAGCAAACCAACGAGACATTTGCCAACGACAAACAATCATCAATAAAATGACAATTCAAAATAAAAGACTACAACCCGACCAATAGAATCCAACATCAATCCATTTCCCAAAACGGGAACACAACATTAACAATTTTGAAATAAGAAGTACTCGAGTACTTAAACCAGTTTTATAAAACAAAATCCCCAAAACAAGATATCAAAATATTCGACAGATAGAACACCAAAAATCAACTTCTGGACAGTATCATGCTCGCCCATCATCCTCATACGGCTCTAGTGCTCGCTTTTCCCCACGATCAATACCTGAAATACAAAAAGTATTTCCCCCATTTAAGGGGTTAGCGACAACTGCTAGTGCAAGTACAATCCATGTGAACTACATTCTAATCAGATGAATAATGCGCCAAAAATCATTTTTGAAAACGTTTTATATTTTGGAATATTTATAATGCACAATCACAAAACCCATTATCTCCAACAAATCACAATTCAAAGTTAACCGTTGGTACGAGACTCACGGCCACCGTACCCCGCAGAGCCCCGTCGGACATCCCTGGGTGGCTAACCACAGTTCGTGATACGCACACTCACGGCAATACGTATCCCTAGAGGCCCCATAGGACCATCCCTAGGTGAACATACACATAACCATCCACAACAACCACGATACAGCCATAATTCAAATACTAGAACATGTAAACAAATGTAAAGTACTTGCCTTTGAGACATGCTTGAAGAAACGGAAGTGAAACACGACTACGAACGGTCCGGGTGGAAAACGACGGTTCCTAAACGAAAGATCAACACAGTTCAGTCCCAACGGACAACAATACTCTAGTGGAAAACACCCATAACCCCGATTACATAATACGGCAATGAACGATCAATCGATACGGGCGAGGGTTTACACAAAATCTCCCCGTATCGATAATTCGCCGATTAAAATCAAGGAGATTGGATTTGGAATCACTCAATAATCACAATCGGTGAAGAATATCGTAACATACTGGAATAGTTCGAGTCCAATTAGCAAAACCCGGAAAAACCCCCAAATTTGACAAGTTAGGGTTCTAGACGAAAATACCTTGATTTCGGATGATGGATGACGATTATGCTGATGATAATATGTTAGCACGACTCTACGATGATGGAATTTGAAGAGAACTCCGATCAGGATCGGTGGAAATCGCCTCTGAGGTCGCACGTCGAAGAAACGAGGGGAAAAGAATAAAACTGCTCAAATCGCCTACCGGGCTTATATAATCTGTGAAGTTAGCGCACGCTAACTGCCATATGTAGCGTGCGCTAACGGGGCCGTGGCAGGTCCAGTGGCTACTGCCACCATTCGTTAGCGTACGCTAACAATAGGGGGTTAGCGTACGCTAACTGCACTTTGGTAACGCACGCAAGGTAACAGGGGTAGCGTGCGCTACCTACACAGCAGTTCAGCACTGCTGATGTCACACCAACAGTAAGCTGCTGTCGAGGGTATAAAACACGAAACGCACGACGAAACCAGAATCCAGGAACATAGACGCGAAGCATACAAGACGACGGAGCTGAGCGCTGAAAAAAAATGCAATTCCGACCACCGGAGGGTCCGTAATGCGACAACGAAAAATAAGATTCCCTAGACTATTAGGAATTACAAAAATAGCCCAAGTGCCCGAAAATCACGAAACGACGTCGGATTTACAAACCGAAAGTCTCCACATGACCAACTCAACGATACGAACTTGTACAAACCAAGAAATAATGAAAACGAATGAATTTTACAAGAATCGAAGGTTCATACGGCAAAACATGCCATAAAACGAAATTACGTGAAAACATCATCAAAACTCATCCAAATGGAAAAACTCCAAGAACAAAATAGATTCAACATGTCGAAACGGTTACAAGCGAGTTGATAAAAATAGACATACACCAAAAATGGAAACTACTAAAAATGGAAAATTACGGATATTACATTCTCCCCCTCTAAAATAAAGTTTCGTCCCGAAACTTAAGAATCAAAAAGCTCGGGGTATCTCGAACGCATATCCTCCTCTAGCTCCCACGTCGCTTCTTCTACTCCGTGCCTCGACCATTGCACCTTAACCAAAGGAATGGTTTTGCGCCTTAACTGCTTGTCACGACGCTCCAAAATTCTGACGGGCCTCTCTTCAAACGTAACATCCTTCTCGATCTCCACGTTCCCAAAGTCAATAATGTGGGACGGGTCCGGAACGTACTTCCTCAACTGGGAAACGTGAAATACGCTATGCACATGACTTAGCGACGGAGGTAAAGCCAAACGGTATGCCAACTCACCGACTCTCTCCAATACCTCGAAAGGTCCAATATATCTCGGGCTGAGTTTTCCCTTCTTCCCAAAGCGGAAAACTCCTTT
Source organism: Orobanche coerulescens (assembly GCA_033398695.1). Taxonomy (NCBI): domain Eukaryota; kingdom Viridiplantae; phylum Streptophyta; class Magnoliopsida; order Lamiales; family Orobanchaceae; genus Orobanche; species Orobanche coerulescens. The sequence goes on from CM065806.1 coordinate 109,277,429, forward strand.
CGTCGGAGACACTCTCAACAGAACATGATCTCCCACCTCAAACTCCAAAGGTCTACGCCTAACATCCGCATAAGACTTTTGTCGACTCTGAGCAGCCAACATCCTCTTTCTAATCAATTCAACTTTCTCCCTCGTCTCCAACACAAGGTCCGGCTCGGTGCCAACCAAATCGGACGGCTCATCCCAACATATCAGTGATCGACAACGTCGGCCATAAAATGCCTCATACGGTGCCATCTTAATCGACGTGTGCCAGCTATTATTATAAGTAAACTCAATTAAGGCCAAATGCTTCTCCCAGTTACCACTCCAGTCTAACGCGCACGCGCGCAACAAATCCTCGAACGTCTGAATGGTACGTTCGGACTGCCCATCGGTCTGGGGATGGAACGAAGTGCTCAAACGTAACTGTGTCCCCAATGCCTTATGTACCGCCTGCCAAAAGTGCGATACAAACCGGCCATCTCTATTTGAAATAATGGTCCTCGGCGTACCATGAAGCCTCACTATCTGTGCAATAAAAATACGAGCCAACTTTTCTGGACCCCAAGTATCCTTGATGCCCAGAAAATGTGCCGACTTAGTCAGTCGGTCTACAATCACCCACACCATATTCACACCAGTCTTCGTCCTCGGCAAACCCGTGACAAAATCCATAGAGATATCCTCCCACTTCCATTCCGGGATGGGAAGTGGTTTCAATAATCTGGCTGGTCGCTGATGCTCAATCTTGACTTGCTGACAAGTCAAGCACTTAGCCACAAACTGAACTACCTCCTTCTTCATATCGTTCCACCAGAAATTTTTCCTCAGATCTTTATACATTTTACTCGAGCCCGGATGGACTGAGTAAGGTGACGCATGAGCCTCTCGCATGATACTCTGTCTCAATTCCGAGTCGTTCGGAACGCACAACCGACCTCGGAATCTCAACACTCCGTCCTCATGAATAACGAATCCCGGGGCTTTCCCCTTCCCTACACTCTCCCGAAGCTGAATAAACATCGGGTCCTCCAACTGTCCCGATTTAATGTCCTCGACCAGAGATGAAGAAATATCAAGAGTACGCAACTGCCCGGAACTCTCTGGCAGTACAATCTCAATTCTCAACCTCATAAACTCTCGTTGAAGTCCCGACTGGGCCGTAAGCAACTCAAGCGCTCGAAGCAATACCGATTTCCGGCTCAAGGCATCTGCTACCACATTAGCCTTGCCCGGATGATAAAGGATCTCGAGATCGTAATCCTTAATCAATTCCAACCATCTCCTCTGTCTCATATTGAGCTCTTTCTGGGTGAAAATGTACTTTAGGCTCTTGTGATCGGTGAAAATCTGACACGACGAGCCATACAAGTAATGACGCCAAATCTTCAATGCAAAAACAACTGCGGCCAACTCAAGATCGTGCGTAGGGTAATTCAATTCATACGGTTTCAACTGACGGGAAGCATAGGCAATCGTCCTCCCGTGCTGCATAAGTACGCATCCGATCCCTTGGCCCGAAGCATCACTATAAACAGAGAAACCATCATTACCACTCGGTAAAGCCAAAACGGGAGCGGTCGTCAACCGCTTCTTCAACTCCTCAAAACTATTCTGCCTCTCATCGGTCCACACAAACTTCTCTGGCTTCTGTAACAACTGAGTTAGCGGTCGAGCGAGCTTAGAGAACCCCTCGACGAATCTGCGGTAATACCCGGCTAATCCCAGAAAACTGTGGACCTCCTTCACGTTCTTGGGCGGCGCCCAATCCAACACTGCCTCTACCTTATGTGGGTCCACACGAACACCCTCGGCCGAGATCACATGACCGAGAAACATAACCTCCCGTAACCAAAACTCGCACTTTGAGAACTTCGCAAAAAGATGCTGAGTTCTCAAAATGTCTAACACAATATGTAAATGACGGGCGTGCTCCTCCTCGCTCCTCGAGTAAATCAGAATATCGTCGATAAAGACGACTACACATTTATCGAGGTACTCGATAAAGACTTTGTTCATAAGCTGCATGAATACGGCTGGTGCGTTGGTTAGCCCAAAAGGCATAACCACAAACTCGTAGTGTCCGTATCTCGTCCGAAAGGCCGTCTTCAGAATATCGGTATCCTTCACTCGGAGCTGATAATACCCCGATCTCAAATCAATCTTCGAAAACACGGTTGCCCCTTGCAACTGATCAAACAAGTCATCAATCCTCGGGAGCGGATACTTGTTTTTGATGGTCACTTTGTTCAACTCTCGGTAGTCGATACACAAACGAAGTGACCCATCCTTCTTCTTCACAAACAGGACCGGTGCGCCCCAAGGTGAAGCACTCGGTCGAATATACCCCATGTCTAGCAACTCTCCCAACTGTTTCTTCAACTCAAGCATCTCGGCAGGCGCCATACGGTATGGCGTCTTAGAAATTGGTGCTGCACCCGGCTCTAAATCGACGGTAAACTCAACTTCTCGGTCCGGCGGCAAACCCGGCAACTCATCTGGAAAAACATCAGGATACTCACACACTACCGGAATAAACGAGAGCTCGAATCCCCCTTCTTCCGATCTCAAGGCGTAACACCAATAACCCGTGCAACCTCCCCGAAGAAGCCTCAACGCCTTCAAGGCGCTGATCAAGAGTCTCTGGCTACTCCGCTTACGTCCCACAAAGGAATGCTCGGTACCGTCAGAAGCTAACATCGAAACGGTTCTCGTTCTATAATTCATGATCGCCCCATGACGGTCCAGCCAATCCTCACCAAGAATCAAATCCTCATCTGTAATATCTACCACAATCAGATTAGAAGGCCAATCCCTCCCCGCGATACTCACAGAAAAATCTCTAATCTCACGGTCCCCCACGATGCTATCCCCGCTAGGAAGTTTAACAACAAAAGGCTCACAAGCAACAAGGCAATCAACATGCAGACGATGCATACAATCCATAGATATAAAAGAATGCGTAGCACCAGAATCGAACAATACGGAAACAGGATGATCAAGGATGTGGACGGTACCTGTAGCCACCGTCGCGTCGGGATATCCGGCTCACCTCATCTCATACACACGGGGCGGAACAGACCCCGCACTAGAAGCTCCCCCTCTAGAAGGCTGACCACGACCTCGACCTCTACCAAAACTCTGTTGCGGCTGGGGAACTGTCGGTGCCTGATTCACACTCGGCTCTCCGCGGTGGGCTGATATCTCGAGTAGCTGAGCCCGAGCCGCATCCATACAAAACTTAGCACGATGACCCATACGACCACAAGCAAGACATCGAATCGGAGGCCTATCACACTCACTCATCATGTGACCGGACGATGCGGTTGAAGCACGTAGGACCACGAACGGAACCGGCGGGAGCGAGACCTAGAACCGTTTCCTCGACCAACCGATGGCGGCCGACTCAAGACTCGCGAAGCAGTGAGCCTTGGATACCCTCCCGACTTGCCTCCCGAAACCGCACGAGGTCTTCTGCTTCTTTCCTTCAGTTGCCGTCTCTGTCGCAGAAAACGACATCTCTTAAGCCATCGCTTTATTCTGATAATCTTTCAAAGTCGTGCACCCCAGACCAGACATGTAGTGGCGCACCCTCGGTTTCATTCGCATATCAAAGTGGCGGATCTTATCAAGCTCATCTCGGACTTGGTTTCTCACATAATGCAACTGTTGATTGTAGTCTTTGATAGCTTGAGATATAGGAACATCTTGGGGTTTAGCCTCAAAGAAGGCTCGGATCCTCCCCTCGTCTTCCATCAGATCCCGAAACTCTGCCCACGTAGCTGCTCGGTCCCGCGGTTTCACCGCTTGCCACCACGTTGCTGCCTCCTTGGCGAGGAAGTACTGAGCAATGGGTACTTTCCTCTCCTCGGAACAATTAGCAGCCTCAAACACTTTCTCCATCTCGAATAGCCAATTCTCCCAACCAGAAGGGTCGGAAGCACCATCAAACTGCGGAGGACGTATACGAATCACGTCCTGAAGTAGCTTATCATTGCCAGACCCAGTAGGCGGAACCGGGTTGGCATTAGCATGGCCGACCAGAACGACTGAGTCGATGGCGTCATCCGGTTCGCTACTTGCCGCAAAATGTTAGCCACTCCAACATTCTCATGTGTATTACCGGAGCTAGCGGTAGTCTGCTGACCTCCGGAACTAGGGGGAACACTGTTCGACAGAGAAGGCATCGCCGAATCAGTTCCCGAGTGATCGGACATGGCCGCTCCACCGGCTGCGCCACGTCCCCTACCGCGTCCGCGACCGCGTCCGCGTCCCCTACCAGCAGGAATTCTGAAGAAGCAACGGGTAAGTACAATTCAAACGCAAAACGCAACAAGATACTAAGACAGGAATAGAACCGAACAACAAAACGAATCAAGTTAGGAAAAACTTACGAGCACCGGCGTACTGAGATGATGGCATAGCAGTGATACTGTCCCAAAAACGACACTTAACTAGACCCAAATAACCGACAGCCTAGGTATCCATAAACCTAAGCTCTGATACCATATTCTGTAACACCCCCAAGACGTTCAGGGCATATTACAGCGCTGTGGACCCCACACTGTGGAATCCACCAGGCTAACAAACCAACGAGACATTTGCCAACGACAAACAATCATCAATAAAATGACAATTCAAAATAAAAGACTACAACCCGACCAATAGAATCCAACATCAATCCATTTCCCAAAACGGGAACACAACATTAACAATTTTGAAATAAGAAGTACTCGAGTACTTAAACCAGTTTTATAAAATAAAATCCCCAAAACAAGATATCAAAATATTCGACAGATAGAACACCAAAAATCAACTTCTGGACAGTATCATGCTCGCCCATCATCCTCATACGGCTCTAGTGCTCGCTATTCCCCACGATCAATACCTGAAATACAAAAAGTATTTCCCCCATTTAAGGGGTTAGCGACAACTGCTAGTGCAAGTACAATCCATTTGAACTACATTCTAATCAGATGAATAATGCGCCAAAAATCATTTTTGAAAACGTTTTATATTCCGGAATATTTATAATGCACAATCACAAAACCCATTATCTCCAACAAATCACAATTCAAAGTTAACCGTTGGTACGAGACTCACGGCCACCGTACCCCGCAGAGCCCCGTCGGACATCCCTGGGTGGCTAACCACAGTTCGTGATACGCACACTCACGACAATACGTATCCCTAGAGGCCCCGTCGGACCATCCCTAGGTGAACATACACATAACCATCCACAACAACCACGATAGAGCCATAATTCAAATACTAGAACATGTAAACAAATGTAAAGTACTTGCCTTTGAGACATGCTTGAAGAAACGGAAGTGAAACACGACTACGAACGGTCCGGGTGGAAAACGACGGTTCCTAAACGAAGGATCAACACAGTTCAGTGGGCACAAAAATTCAAAATCCCGATCCCGTCCCGGTCCCGTCCCAAAATTACCAGGGATGGGACGGGATCCAAAATTAAAAACACTAGGCCCGTCCCGTCCCGTCCCATTAGAGTAACTACGGGACGGGACACGGGACAAAAAATATGAGGCCCGTAAGGCCCGTCCCGTCCCGCTAAGTTTTTAACCCTTTTAAAACTATATATTTTTATTATTTGTAACCCTTTTTAATTAATTTTTAATAATAAACTATTTTTATTTTTTACTATCTATATTTTATAATTATACACAAACCTAATCAACCAATATAAAGTTATTAACGAATATTTTTTCAAAAAAAAATGGATATGTTCTATTCAATATTAATAATTGTTATTTTAAAAGTTTAATTTAGGCTATTAAATTAGTTTGTTGGATATTTTTCCCGAATTTAGATGTATAAAATTATAGATTTTCTTACTTTTTTGTAATTTATATTTTGAACTTTTTTATGCGGGACTAAACCCGTCCCGTCCCGTTCCGTCCCGTCCCGACCGGGATAAGGCCCGCGCGGGATGAAATTTTGAAATCACCAATCCCGTCCCGTCCCGTCCCGCTTGTTATAACACGGGACGGGACGTGGGATGACCCCAGGCCCGTCCCATCCCGTCCCATGCCCACCCCTAGTCCCAACGGACAAAAATACTCTAGTGGAAAACACCCATAACCCCGATTACATAATACGGCACTGAACGATCAATCGATACGGGCGAGGGTTTACACAAAATCTCCCCGTATCGATAATTTGCGGATTAAAATCAAGGAGATTGGATTTGGAATCACTCAATAATCACAATCGGTGAAGAATATCGTAACATACTGGAATAATTCGAGTCCAATTAGCAAAACCCGGAAAAACCCCCAAATTTGACAAGTTAGGGTTCTAGACGAAAATACCTTGATTTCGGATGATGGATGACGATTATGCTGATGATAATATGTTAGCACGACTCCACGGTGATGGAATTTGAAGAGAACTCCGATCAGGACCGGTGGAAATCGCCTCTGAGGTCGCACGTCGAAGAAACGAAGGGAAAAGAATAAAACTGCTGCTCTGAAATCGCATTGGGCTTATATAATCTGTGAAGTTAGCGCACGCTAACTGCCATATGTAGCGTGCGCTAACGGGGCCGTGGCAGGTCCAGTGGCTACTGCCACCATTCGTTAGCGTACGCTAACAATAGGGGGTTAGCGTATGCTAACTGCACTTTGGTAGCGCACGCAAGGTAACAGGGGTAGCGTGCGCTACCTACACAGCCAAAGATCGCGATGTCACACCGGCAGAAGTCGCTCGAGGGTATAAAACACGAAACGCACGACGAAACCAGAATCCAGGAACATAGACGCGAAGCATACAAGACGACGGAGCTGAGCGCTGAAAGAAAATGCAATTCCGACCACCGGAGGGTCCGTAATGCGACAACGAAAAATAAGATTCCCTAGACTATTAGGAATTACAAAAATAGCCCAAGTGCCCGAAAATCACGAAACGACGTCGGATTTACAAACCGAAAGTCTCCACATGACCAACTCAACCATACGAACTTGTACAAACCAAGAAACAACGAAAACGAATGAGTTTTACAAGAATCGAACGTTCATACGGCAAAACATGCCATAAAACGAAATTACGTGAAAACATCATCAAAACTCATCCAAATGGAAAAACTCAAAGAACAAAATAGATTCAACATGTCGAAACGGTTACAAGCGAGTCGATAAAAATAGACATACACCAAAAATAGAAACTGCTAAAAATGGAAAATTACGGATATTACAAATTGTTGGTTCCTCTTGCCCATATATTAATTAACATAGACTCTGATAGGGAGCTTATTAATTAATACACTTAAGTGAACACCATAATTTAACAATCTTAAAATATTATCTTTTAAATAGTGGTCCTACAGATGGAGAGGTCATATCATAAAAAATAATATTTACTTTTTGTTATCATTTGAAATTTAAAAACTAGTGAACCTATAATTAGCATATCCGATATGGAGGAAGACACTAATGTCAATTTGCATGCTAATTACTTCACAATTTAAATTAATTATGGAGGCCAATTTGATTTTATTTTTAAAAAATAAATCAATTTAATCACTTAGTTATTTAAGCCTTGAGGTTTTTAATTTGTTCGTCCTAGCATGCAAGAAAACATATCACACATAAAGCATACATGCGATACATTCAAAAGAGTAAAAATAAAAATAAATGCAAGGATAATAAAATTGAATCCGAGAAAATCTTCGACTCAATATCTCCTACTGGATCAAGCATCTTGTCACTTCTCCACGGTCGGGTCGTGGATTCCAAATAAAATTTTCAGTTTTATGCGAAATTAACTACATAAAAAATAATAATTTTAAAATCTCGACTCTCCGCTGCACGCAATGAACGGCGGTGAAATGGACAAGACCAAATAGTGGACGACCCGACCCAAACCGAAGAACCGGACCGGAACAGTCCACCCGCGGCCCCGGCAGTGGCTCGGCTACGCTCGGCGAGTAGCCATGTCTTTCAGCGGCCAGTGAGTTTCCGCTTGCTCTGTCTCTTTTTCTTCGTGATTTGTCTTTTTCGATTTCAATTACAATTTTATAAAAAAAAAAATACATCGAATTACAACAAAATTACACGAAAAATAAAACCCTATATCTACTAGTGGATTTTCTCACGGGAAAAATATCACATGCCTCAAAATCGGGCCAAACCAACAATAGCATAAATAATAAAAAATAACCATTCACATAACCATGGAAATTGGATCATGCAAGAAAATATCTTCCAAAATATTCCGACATCATATTACATGAATATTTAAATGCTATAAAATTATCACCAAAATTAATTAAAATATCAAAAGTCTAAGATTGTGGCTCCGATACCAATTGTTGTAAATAAAGCAGCAGTATGGCGAAGTTGATAAAGTTTGAATAAAGTGTTTTATGCATCCATGAGCACAAAATCTATTTAGGCATTCTAATTAATTTACTACTAGGATTAATAAGCAATTTAAATACTAATTATTATTTATTAGATAATATTGTTGGTGAAATCAATACCACAATCTAGATCAAAAGATCATAGGATATTTACCTCTTGAAGCGTAGTGGTTGCTACTTTGATTTATTCCTCAAAACTTTCTAGAGTATGATCCCGCCTTAATTCGGGCGTTGTGTGGGCAACGAGCTACAAAATCTTGCTTGACTATGGAGATGGACCGGTCGAACCTATATTTATCACAACTCTCGATTTTTCTTTTGTTTCAAGTAATTCAGATTGATAAGAAGAATTAAAGTGTTGTCTCAATTATGGAATCAAAGGCGCAAGTCAAAATCCACGATAAAACACTTAGAAGAAAAATCAAAATCCTTGTGTAGGGATATTATGTCACGACTGAAATCCCCTTCCCTCATATCCTATTTATAAGCTCTGGACTACTATAGTGATCTTAAAGAGAATAAAAGTTAGGACTCATAGTGTAACTCGACCTTCCATGTTAAGACCTTCCTAATATGGTTGAGTTCACTAATATCAATTCAATCCACTAAAGAATCAATATTGAACTTCCAACGCAAATCTCAATTTACAAAATCGGGCTCCTTATTTAAATATATTGTTTCCCGTGTTTAAGATATCGAATGTCCATTAATTAATTTAAGCTACTAACAACTTTAATTAATTAATTACTCGTCCAAGAGTAGCACAACTTAAACCTTATTATTATATCGAAACTAAATCCATCTGCATGGTTTAATATAATAATCATTATCGAGCTCCTCAGGGGCACATCATCAACCCACAGGAGTCGGGACACGATTTCTAGTTATAATAATAATTGTCATATAAATAATATTTGGCTAAAATGCTCTTGGGGTCCCTTAACTTAATTTTAGATAACGATTCAGTCCTTTATCTTTTTTTTGTCCCAACTAAGTCCTTTATCTTTCTAATTTTAAGCAAATATAGCCTTTTCTGTTGGTCTCCGTTAACTGTTGTCCAGATGGCTGTTAAGTTGCCTACGTGGCTATAAACATACCTGCGTGTCAAATCCCTAACCTATGTGTCAAAGCATCTCACAGTCTGGTGATTTTGTTGTTATTTTTTTTAATTATTCGATTTTTCATTTTCAGCCATTTTTCTCTATGACCACTCCTCCAGCAACTCTGTCTCTCCCACCGCCGATAAATCGACGACTCTTCAGTTATTCTCATGGGGCTGCGGCGCCTCCGGACAGCTCGGCGGAGGAATTGAGGAAATCCGAATATATCCAGCGCCCGTGGCGAGCTTCTCCGTTCCTCCGAATTTCTCCATCTGTCGTGCCACTCCAGGTCGCCTCTCTCAATGTTTGAAATCCAATGAGCCACTCGTGGAGGTTGGGATTTCGTGCGGGCTGTTCCATTCTGGTTTGGTGGTGGGTGGAAATCTGTGGATATGGGTAAAGGCGATGGCGGCCGGCTTGGGTTTGGTTTGTTTCATGATTCTTGTGTATACCATGTTGTAGATCATGTCCTCACGGTCATTTTGCATATTAGTTTGTTAATTTTGGTTCAGTAAATTAGTAGATCGGTTTTTATGAATGCTCACCGGAGTTCTTGGTTTTTTTTATCGGATTTTGAGTTCCAGCAGTGTTTTTGACTGTTTGGTTGTGTAATATGATTGCCTAGTTAACAAGCAACGTTTTGTGGTCAGCTTGGTTGAGTTTGATGCCGCCAGGTTTCTAGTAGCCGGATTATGGATGATCACGGAATTTGGGATTTTTTTGATTTCCTACTGATGTTAATAAAATTCTAAGAATCTGTTCTTGATAAATTTCAGTTTGATCTTCCTAAACCCTAATTTCAGTTTCAAACAGTGTTTTTGGACATAAAGATTTAAAAGAATTCTAAAAAATCAAAATTTAAATTCTAAAATTATTTCTAACTCATTTAATTAGTAATATAATTTATTTAATTTAAATTACTAATTATTTTGAATAAGTTCTATAAATTCGAATTATTTCTAAAATTAATTACTTTAATCATTTAATTAATTATTTATTTGAAATAAATAAATAAATAAATAATTTAGTAATTTATTTTGGACTTAAAACTTTAAACTCAACTATTTTTAATTTAACTTTGATTAAATTTAGTTAATGATTTAATTCAGATTTTCAGATTTTCAAACTTTCAGAACTCAACAATGGTGAAAGATGAGATCTAGGGTTTAAATGAAGAAGATGATACTCAGAATCTGATTTGGCATCCACGTGAGCAACTTGATAGCCCACCTGGACTACAGTTAACGCCGTCAACGGAAAAGCATAACCAAGGCTGACTTTGCTTTAAATTTGAAAGATAAAGGACTTAGTTGGGACAAAAAAAAGATAAAGGACTAAATCGTTACCTGAAATTAAGTTAAGGGACCGCAAGAACATTTTAGCCATAATATTATTGCCCAAGAATGAAGCATATTGAGTCAATCACTGTGACTCTCACCCATTGTAACTTAAAGCAATGAATATTATAAATACACGATTAAAACTTATGTACTTAAGAATTAAGAAAAAATATTTATCCGAGATTTATGTCTTGGACTTTTCAGTTCAGGGAGAAAAATACAGAACCTAACCAAACCACATAGTTTTTGCGGTTCGGCTTGCAGTTTTTGTCCGACGGACTCGAGGCAGAGCAAATCAAACTGAAATCGAACCAGAACCGATTCCGTGTGGTTCAGATGGAATATATTATATTATATTTTATTTTATGAATATGTTATATTATATTATATTAATTGTGTTTAATAGAAATATATGATATTATATTTTATTCAGACGGGTCGGTTTCCCGGTTCATTGCGGTTATGATGGTTCCTTGCGGTTTAGATGGTTCCTCTTTAAAACGAAAAAGTGAATCGCGAATCGAACTGATTACTAACAGTACAAACCGAACCGATAAAAAAAATTTCTTGCTAAGAACCGAACCGAACTGAACCATTGGTTCCTATGCGGTTTGGATCGGTTCCGCGGTTCCCTATTTCAAAAGTCTCAGCCTAAGATTTACGTTCTTCTTACAGTCAGTACAGAAGACACTATCTCACCACGATCCAGTTCAACATATGCAAATATGCTAATGCATGCTATTAGTCAAGACCAACTAATCTCAAGCATACATTACAACCTTTCATATAATCTGTCTAGTAATTATATAGGTTGTGGACTATTATTATTTTATAAGGCACCGATAATGTGATCTTCCGCGTGACACCAACACACCACATTATCTATAATATAAAATAAATAAACGATACATTTGCATAACCATAACATGAATTAATATGCAAAATATGATTAAACAGGAAGATTTGATCATTACTCATGATTTTACTGCATTTGTGCAGTATTTTGGGTTTTGATCTTCAAGTTTATATGTTTATAATCATATACATGAAGATTTCATAAGAAATTTCTGTGTATTCTCTGTGAACTCCATAGAGAATTTATGGGACTTGAAGGATTTGTGTGTGGTGTATTTCTGGCGATGGGGTTGAATGAATTTAGACTCCTTGACCTTCTGTATGGTCGAATAGGGGTGGGCTGGGTGGGTGGGTGGGTATTTATTGGCTTACGGGACTGAATCTGATTCCTCGATGGCTTTTGACTTGGATTGAACAGATTCGATCTCAACCGTTAATCGAATTTGAATTCTTGGATCTTAACGGGAGAATTTGAGCTTTCTTGTTCCCAAAGCAGGACTTGGTCGACTATAACAATAGTCCCAAGGTTTCTGGTTTCATTTTACCCAAAAACTTCCTTCTATTTTCTCTTTGGTCTCTTGATCTCCCGGATTTTGCATTTTGACCCTGAAGCTTCCCGAATAGCATATTTAGAGCCTAATTAGGGTAAACTCGTCTGTTTGAAACTCGTTGCCATCACAATTTTGAGGTTTATGAACCTCATTGTCCCTTTTTCGAGCCTGCCTACCTCTTCGGCTATGAGGTTATTTGCTTTGCATGACTTTGCTAGATATTTGGCTTTGACTTTGAACTTTCGGCTTGACTTTGGCTCTGCACTTAATTTGATATAGGCTTTGCACCTAACTTAATTTAGGCTTTGCACCTTCTTAGGCTTCACACCTACATGATTTAGGCTTTGCACCTGCTTGATTTAGGCTCTGCACCTTACTTTGATTTAGGCTATGCATCTGATCTGTCTTGTAATTTCGAGTCAGGCTCCATCTGTGGGATGCCTTTGGATATGTGGGGCATACCATGGTTTGCCCCGTTAACCCCTTACTGTCAGGTGATTAACATGATGGAATAGGATTTAACTTAACTGTTGCATTATTGTTTATTCTTGTATTTAATTAACTTTAACCCTTGGAGTAAGGTATAAAATTAATTTCCAAGCTTCATAAAATCAGAATTTTCATAATGGGTCCCATGGTGACAACTTTGATTTTTTTTTCTCTTGCCCTTAACCATGCTTAATCTTCATGAAAATATTAAGTATTTAATCATGTTTGCTTTACTTAGTATTCTTGAAAATTTATAATCTTAACTCATAATGATTTAAAATATTCTCATGATTTTTCGGGAATTTCTAGGGATATTTTTACGATTTTTCGGCATTTTCCTCACTTTTCTTTGAATTTTGCAATTTTAACGAGGAATTTTATCCCAAAATATAACATTCGGAAAAATAAAATCTTAGCTTGAGTAGTCTTAATCGACTATAGCTTGTTAAGGGATATACGATGGGCTTAATTTTCTTATCAACTTGGACTTCAAGCAACCTAATCCTTATTGTCACTCAAGCAATATAGTCCTAGTCGACTATATAAGGGAAACCTAGGTTTAAACCATCACAAAATTTCTCCTCGGCTCCTCCTACCTCCTAGTCGACTATCATCACAAGGGCAAAGGTAATATTTTGTTTAGATGAAAGACTTTCCACTTTTTAATGCCTAATAATTATAATTAAATATCTTAAGATAGAAATTTAGGGCTTTTCTAAGCAATTAAATTTTGAACACCCCCTTCCCACGTAAAAGTAGAATAGAATAGCGTTCAAGATTTGATTTTTATGTTTGTCTTGTTTTTTGATTATATAATTATGTTTATAGACCATAATTGAACATGTAGACAAACAATTTAGGGTTTTAATTAAGAAATTAAAATCCATTCACGAGAACGTGTGAACATGTAAAAGTCGACCCTCCCCCATTGAAAAGACGTAGATTTTTCTTTTTTTTTTTTCTTTTTTTTTTTTTTTATTTTGTATGCTTTGGTCCTCCTATAACTTGGTAATTGATCTTATTTTAGCATGATATTAGATTGGTAGATGATAAAACATCAAAATTTAATTCTCTTCCCTTCCAATTAAACACGATGGGACAAAATAGTAACTATATCTTTGATTTTTTCACGGAGTTACTGTTTTGTCCCAACGTATTTAACGATTTAAATTAGATGTCTAATCGAACCAAAATACATGACCTAAATCAGTCATTTTTTCACACATACACACACACACACATATATATATACATATATATATATGTATAGTAAAACCCCGATAAATGAATATAATCGGGACCGGACAAAAATATTCATTTAGCGAAATTATTCATTTATAGAAAGAAAATTTGAACATATTATAAAGAGTTGAGACCGAAAAAAATTATTCATTTGGCTAGGTTAGTCGTTTATCGAACATTCATTTTAAATAAATATATATATATATATATATATATATTTGGCAGCAAAAACTCTATAGGGTTTGTAGGCAGGAGGGGCGAGAATGGCCGAATTGTCTGCATCCGTTTATGTGAAAGAGCATATCACGGAGAAGGAGAAGCGGATATTTGATCTTCTTCTCCAAGTTAAGGACCACTTCAATCTCCAAACTCAGATTCGCGTCGCCGGTGGTTGGGTACGCGATAAGGTCTGCAAACTTCTTTTTCAATATCATAATTATATGGATTACTTATTATTAATTATATGCAACGTCTTTTTAAATATTCACTCTTTATCTACATATAAACTTATGATGAAAATAATATAACTAATTTTGTATATTCGTAGTAATCATGGTTCAAAGTTTCGTTTTGGGATGTAGTTTCGAAATCATGAAAATAAGAAATGTTTCCGAAACATCATGGAAGCAAAGAAACGATGTAAAATATTGGAAAAGCAAGAAAAATATTATAAATTAATAGATGATTGTATAAATAAAATACAATATGTTACAGTGGATATATATTTACTTAAACTCATTAACTAAACTAAAACTAAAAGAATACTTTTACAAATCAAATTATGTAGTATAAAATACTTGAAGTATAATTTTTAATGAAAATTTAGTCTTTTCAATAAAATTTTATAGGATTAAAATTATTTCAAAACTTATCTAAATTGAAAAAAAAAATTATGAACTATACAATAACATAGACATATAATTATATTGAAGCGTTATATATAATTAAATATTTTATTCATTAAAATATAAATATATATTTTCTTGAAAAGTAGTGGAAATGTTTTTTGTTTCCAACTTTTCCTAAGAAAAGTTGGAAACTCGAGTTGTGTTTCTGGAAAGAAAGTAGTTTTGAAATTCCATCACAGTTCGTTTCTATAAATTCAAAAGAGAAACTTTTGGGACATTTTGATGGAAACAATTGGAAACTTTAATCCATCGGTAGTGATTCTGTATTATATTGAAAAAGCCCATTCGACTTATATGTTGATAAGTAAGAGTCTATAATCAGCACGGAAAATCATCTTCTTTAAGGAGTTGTATGATGTTTGATTACTTATGAGAATTAATTTGTGATGCAGTTACTTGGCAAAGAATGTTATGATATTGATATTGCACTCGACAACATCTTGGGAAGAGAATTCTGTGAGAAGGTCAATGATTATTACTTATCAGCGGTTGGGGAAGAGGCTAGCGAAATAGTCGACTTTCCAAGCAATCCTGATAAGTCAAAGCACTTGGATACCGCAAGAATGAGACTCTTTGACATTTCCGTTGATTTTGTCAACCTCAGAGCGGAAGACTACAGTCAGAATAGCCGAATTCCAACAATGGTAAACCTTTCCGGAATAAACTTTGCTTGATGTTGCTTGCTTAAGGATGAATGTCTAAAACATAGACATTATATATCCACGTTCAGAAATCTCTTACATTTGCTTTATGTGAAGTAGAAATATGTTGATCATTGTTTTCTCTAGAATGGTTTGGGTTTTCAACCACTTATTTCTTTCTATATACTTTCAGAAATTCGGCACGCCAACTGAGGATGCATTCCGTAGGGATTTGACCATAAACAGGTATTGTTCTATCCAACTTCTTTTCTGTTAACTCTTGATAATATCTATGTGTCTCAGGGATTATAATTCTGCCTACATGAGTTGGGGTGCGCTTCTTTGCTATTGTCGTTAATTTTTTTAAGAATAGCTAAACAAATTCTGAATTTAATTTTATATCGATGTTCTGAGTTTACCGAATGTAATCTATTGGTTTAGCTCTGTTACCGTTATCTCTTATGGGTATCAATTGTGTCTTGTTTTTTCTTAGATATATTATGTTACTACTTTATATAAATAATCTTTTTCTTTTCTAAAAAGCTCTCTTTACTGGTTTAACCTGTAAATAAGTAATTGATTCGTTATTATCTCAAGACTTCCAATTGATTTTGGAGTTGAGATACTTGACATGGTAAACTAATTTAATACCTCCTTATGTCTGTCTCAGCTTATTCTACAATATCCGTACAAATGTCGTTGAAGACTTTACCAAAAAAGGTATATCATTAATCCTGTTAACTAGTTTTATGTTTTTAGTTTTCAAAATTCTAGAGGTACTAAAATATTATCCAATGTGATCCAGGCATATCAGACTTGAATTCTGGAATAATAGTGACTCCATTACCTCCAAAGCAGACCTTTCTGGATGATCCTCTGCGAGTCCTTCGATCCATCCGCTTTGGTATTGCCAATGAAAACAATTTCAAGTTTCAGATTATATGTGAAAAAGAAAAATAGATGTTCACAATATTTCTAGTTTAATGGCATTCTTTCTAGACGAGCCACACATGAACCCTTGATTGACCTTTAATAAGTTGATTTTAAAATGAGTTTCTGAAAGAAAACCATAACAGTTTCGTACTTCTGAGAACTTAAAGTTTGAGAGGTTAGCACCTTAGATCTATTCAAGTTACTTTGTAGTAAATGTAGATCAAAACAATCTCCTACCGATGTCCATGTTTCCCCCTTCTTTTGGCAATAGGTTTTGTTAACAGCAATTACTCTATTATTCGTTTTTAATCTTAAATATCTACTAGGTAACTTTCAAGATGAATTGTAAGATGTTGCAATTATGGTTCTTATCTTTGTTATTTTGCTTTCATTGTGGCTAGATTATTCTAGAAATATCTGTTTTTCCTTGGATGTTGAAATGAGGAGAGTTGTTTTCAATACTGCCAACAGTTCTTGACAATCCGGCAGAGAGAAGATGAGATTTATATTTTTTCATTTCGATCTTTATTGTTTAGTGACCAAGCCGAGCCAAAAATTCTTGACCTTGGTCTTTGCTTATCTCCTGTGCAGCTATAATTGCAGCTTATTTTTTATTTTTTGTACTTTATTTTTAAGCACATGAAACTAGTCTCTATTTCATAAGGTTAGTCTCTTTTCATGCTATAAAGGCATTGCATATATTCCGAATACTATTAGTTTTGTTGGTTTCCATGCAATTCTTTCATTATTTTCTAGAAAATATTCTATTTCTTGGATCACTGACGTTTGAAATCGGGCTGTGAAGGTGCAAGATTCGGTTTTGTCCTTGATAAGGACTTGAAGCTGGCTGCTGCAGATGATGATGTCCGAGCTGATATGGTACAAAAAATCAGCAGAGAACGTGTTGGAATTGAAGTAAGTTTCTTCTTCTACTTCTATAATGTGCGTCTCTTTCACTTTCAAGATCTAGGAAGTAGGAACACAAAATCATGCTCAGTTTTAATTTAATATTGAATCCTTCTTGACTGCGTCAGCAATTTCATAGTTCTATCTTCATTATGCAGATTGATCTTATGGTATCTGGAAACCAACCATCAAAAGCATTGATGTTTGTCGCAGAGCTGCAATTATTTTGGTCTGTCTTCACTCTTCCTAATGGGTTTGACCCTCCCCTACCAGAAAAATGTGACAGGTATCCTTTGCATTTATTTATCTCAGGTTATAATGTAAGGGGAAAAAAATGATACTACTGGGGAAGGTTGGGTATAGAAGCCTTTCTAATACTTCACACTTTATAGTTTGTAATCATAATTCTGCACCTTTTTGCTCTTATAGTACTCACTTTTGTTCCTTATTTTTCATTTCTTATCCCCCCCCCTAAGATTCTTATTGGACTATGTAATGTATAGAATCTTGACTATTGACGAGACTTGATTTTAGCAGATTCTACCACACAATACGGCGACCTCTTACTCTGCGTTGCAGCTAGTAAATTATTTCACAATTGAGTAGAGTGTTAGAGTTTGTCTAAGTTTGTAACATCCTGAAAGACTTGTCAATTTGACACTAAGCACATATTCATTTCTTTCACTTTACAACCTCGAACTACATTGATAGCGTCAAAGCTCTTTTAAGTTTCAACTCATGTCCAATGAGGGGGCATGCTCAATGTTTTAAAAGGCGCTCGAGGCATATGCCTCAAGGCGCGCCTCGAGGCGAGGCGGCCGGAAAACGCCTCGAGGCTTTTTTTTTTTTTTTTTTTTTAGTTAAATCTGAAGCTTACGCCTCACCCTGCTGAAGCGTCATAGAGGCGTACGCCTCGAGGCGAGGCGTTTGAGGCGCAAGAGGCGTGTATGGCATCGTTTTGCTTTGAGTTGGCAGATGTAGAGGGCTGTGAGGCAAGAAAACCTGAGAGATGAAACGGACGAGGCAGCGATAGAAAAAAATGGGGCACGCGGAAAAACAGATCTGGAAGTGGTATGACAACAATAGATAGGGTTAAGGAAGTAATAGGGTTAAGAAAATATTACACAACTATATACGGGAAAGTGCAGACTTTTCTTCTTCTACTATAATAATGTATATAATACCATATATCTCCACTCCTTTCATATTATAATATAGTATAATATATCTCCACTCAAAAAAGAATTATATAAGTTGATTGCGTCCTCTTCTTCCCATATTATAATATAATATAGGATATATGTCTACTCAATTCATTTATATAATAATGTTGTAAATATTATTAATATTGTATTAAATAGTATTTAATGTTTTGAGAATTAACAAATGATAATTATATATCAAAATTTTGTTAAAATTTTAGTAGAGAATTCAATTTAATTTATTAAAATAGGTTACATAATTTATACCTTTTTGTGATTTTTATTAGAGAAAAATAAAATAAGCCCCCATACTATGATATGAGTAACCTTATTTATGTTTTTTTTTCTTTAATACTTTTATGAGATTTTTAGGATTTCTTTTAGTTTAATCGAGGCTTACGTTTCAATGCGCCTTGAGGCTTACGCCTCGCC
The DNA here is from genome assembly GCA_033398695.1 of Orobanche coerulescens. Taxonomy (NCBI): domain Eukaryota; kingdom Viridiplantae; phylum Streptophyta; class Magnoliopsida; order Lamiales; family Orobanchaceae; genus Orobanche; species Orobanche coerulescens. The sequence goes on from CM065806.1 coordinate 109,296,393, forward strand.
TCCTCCGGCCAAAACGCCTCAAACTCGCCTCACGCCTTTTAAAACATTGGGCATGGTTTTAATAATCAGATGGTTGTTATAAACGGATAACTCTTCTTAGGACTTCTATTTGTTCAGAGTATATAGCAAGTCGAATGTCAATAATATAGACCAAATATACCTATCATGTGTGTATATACACATATATATAAGCTTACTGCCACTCCGATTTACTCTGTTACACAGTATAATCGAACATATGACTCTTCTCAATGATCTGTACCTCATGTTAGGCTTTGTGTTTCATACATGACATCTTCATGGAGGCTTCTGGAGTTGATTGGTGTCTCTTTATTCACAGTATGTATTTCTTCGATTCATATCTAATGATACGCTAAAAGTTTTTGTATGTATAAAATAGCGCAACTCACTCTCACCACATTTGTTTGGTAGTTTTAGTCCTTGAATATTTAAAATAGGTTGTTCTTGTACTCTTTCATCACTTTATCAAATAGTACTTAAACTCGTGTAACATTATTATAGATTTCCCAACTTTTGTAGCACTGAGAGGAAGTTAGCAGTAGGTCGTATTTACCGTAGCATTTCATGCAATTGGCGTGTAGGATATCCAACTTGACCTCTTTTAGCCATAATATGTGTTACCTCCCTCATTTGGCTCATACTATCATGGATGTAGAACCCACTTTTGCATTACATAATTTTGAAGAAGCTCTGCATCTAGAACATTCATCATCATCATCATCAGCACCTTAATCCCAACTATGTTGGGGTCGGTGGCATGAAGATTATAGTGTCGTTTAATTGTCTAAAATTAGTTAACACCATAACTCATGCGAATAACAAAGTGGCAAAGTTTTACGCCGGATGCCCTTCCTGTCGCAACCTTCATATGAAGGAGAAATAGAACGAAATTCCAAAACCGTCAACATCATAGGTTTTTCCATTTATATGGAAAATATCATGAGACGGCGATGAGTTTGAGATAATTGCTATTGTCATGTCACAATACGTGATTGATATTGTAAAATCAACACATACATCATGGAACATGACCATGCATCTAGAACATTCTGAACTTTAAATTTGTTCATTCTACTCCGACTATCTGTTGGTTCCCTCTATTGTTTTGGGACCATTTCTTCTGTGTGAAGTTTGTACTGCTATCCCCTAACAGATTGGTTAGAGAAATTGCATGATAGAAAAATGTTTATTTTGTTTGATGTTTTAGAGATTGTGCTTGGAGTATTGGTGGATATATGTGCATTTGAAGCTTCACTACTCGTCCTTTTGGAACAAATCTATAAGTTTATTATCAGATTCACATATTCCTTTTACCTAGTATTGGATAATCGATCTGTTCTGATAGGATAGGATAATCAATTATTAAATCAATTACTGATTTGGAAAACGATTGATTTCATAATCGATCCTGAATTCCATTTGGGCACCAGTATGCTATCCTGGATGACTCCATTCTGAAATCAACTTGCAGTTTGAGGCCAGAACTTTGAACACATATTCTATCCTGTATGGTCCATTTAAATCAACTTTGATGCTATTGATTCACTCCATGACGATAATATTGAAATCGGCTCTAGTGTCATTCAATTGTCTCGTAATGCTAGTATCCTATACTTTAAGATTGCTTCTTCCTCTTCGTTGTGTTTCCACACATAATTATTATCCACTGATGTTCAGTTCAAATCTCTAGCTTAATGTTGTTTTATTATTTCATTCCTTAGGGTGACCAACGGAGGCTCTGCCTGTATGCTGCGCTGTTTCTTCCATTCAGTGCAACTGTTTATAGGGAGAACAGTGGGAAGAAGAAGGCGAAATTCTGGTATCTTCTTAGGGTTAAAAAGTTAATGTGGTATCAGACTATGAGCCATCCATACCGATACTAACTCATAGTGCTTGAAGTTTATGACCAAGCACATCTTATGCATATATTTTAAAAGAATATTTTCAATTTTATTCCCCATCCAGATGATTAAAGTATTATATACTTGACTTTTCTTTCGACTTGACTTTTTTTGTATATACCCAATACCCGTGTTGTTTATGGTTCACTGTTGTTTCCATCCTCAGTGAAACTAAACTTTACTTATCTGTACAGATCCCAGTAGTAAGATATATCTTTCACAATTCTCTCAAGCTGAAGTCAAGTGATGCTGATACAGTGAGTCGAGATCTTTTTTCTTAGTCCCTTTTTAGTTTTCTGCCTCATTTCAAGACTCTAGTTGATTGAGATAAATCTTTTAGCTTTTATTTTTGTTGTTTAAGTTAATGATCTGTTGTTAATTTGCAGGTTATTAATCTGCATAGGGCACTGCATAAATTCCTATCCTTGTTGCCATTTTTGATTTTGGAGCACCATGCTGAACCTATTGAGGTTTATTGGGAAAAAGAAACTGTAAAGATTTTTACTTCTTCAGAACTCCGCGTTTTGACTGGTAAAGACAACTCTATCCCCTCTTTCCCTGACATTCAACTTAATCCCCAAAAGAAGAGACAAAAAAAGTAGACCAAGTTACAAGGTTCTCTGAAATCTTATAGTGATAGATTGGAACAAAGGTTCAAATGTTTGATGAATAGTCCCAAAATAACATGCTCCCCTTTTATTACCCGAATGGAAATATGTGATTAATGTAAGTAAAGATGAGTAAATATATCACTCTCTTGTAGCGACTGACTAAAACTGTTTGCCCCCATCAATGCATCATATATGTACTTTTATGGTTCACATATGTTACTATTGTCCTAGATTGATTAATTTTACTACTAAATAAATATTCATTAAAAACTTTTGAGTCTCCACATTAATTCTTTTATCATCATAATAACACCGAGTAAAAGTAGCACATTATTGGGACTCTAATATCCATTGTAATCACAACTGCACAACCCAGTGTTGCATATTTGAATCACTAACTTGTGCTTTAATGTCTTGTTTCTGCACATACCACTAGCTGGATGAATATATAAAGATTCAATCAATCTTTCTATATAGTATATTTACTAGTCTAACCTTTATAAGTGCCATTTAGTGTTCTACAATTCAATTTATATAATAAATCCTAGTTCCTTGTCCATTTGGCGAACTAGAGAAATCACTGTACTTCATCTTGAAGCCAGAAGTAAGCATATTGTTGTCATAACCATGTATTGTTCTGATGTAAATTTGCAAATTTATTCACGATATCACAGTTCAACTGGCCCAAGGCTGCAGGCTGTAGTATTTTCTGTTTTCTTCTCTGTTAAACCATAGTAAGTTCGCTCATAACTGTAAAACATATGGTGATCAAACATTTGACAAATGACATTTGGTATGGTTTCACTAATCTTTAAGTTGTCTGTCATTTTTTACTATTCTGGTTTACTATTTATCTCTACAGGATTGCTATTACGAGATATTAAAGGATTTTGGCGTGCTGCACTGTTGCTGTCTATGCTTTTATACCCTGGCGATATTAGTTTAACAGAATCTACCCTCCCAGAACTGGATAGGGATGTCAACTTTATCCGTACACTGAAGAAGAGGACAAAGATGTTTAAAAGAATTGAAAATAAAATATTGGAGCTAGGTATTACTTATGGGTTTCTCAAAATTTGTTCTTTTGTCTCATTTATTTGATATGGTCATTTAAGCATTTATGATTTTGGACCTTTCACGTGGGATAATTGCCAATTTAGTCCCTGATAGTTGCAGAGGTTGGAGTTTGGTCTCCAATTGATACGACTTTGTTGCACATTGGTCCTCCGTATTACCAGTAATAGCACATTTAGTCCCAACTATGTCGGAAACCAATGTGCAACAATTGGTGATATCGGGGACCAATGTGCACCTTCTAGGAAAAAAACGACGATCAATCTGCGACATCCCCACTATCAGGACCAAATTGCACCCCACGATTTCTATTACCAATGTAACTATTGATAAATACTGGGGACCAATACATGCCTTAATGGAAAATGTTGAGCAATGTTTAACATCCCAACTGTAGGGAACCAAATCGCCCCCACTATTGTTGGCAAACTCGGCAATTATCTCCCTTTCATGTTCACTTACAAAAATCCAGATATTTTAGTGCAAAATAATACAACTCACATCATTGATTGAGCGATATTTTCAAGTTATCGATTGTTAACAAACGAGTGGATGGATATGTTTTCGCTTAGGTCTGGAGGAAGTATGGGAAATGAAACTACTACTGGATGGGTTTAATATCATGGACATTCTGGGCTTGAAAAAGGGGGGACCGGTTGTGGAAGAATGGGTAAAGCTTTTAATCCTGCAACTATGACTTGTTTTTGAAGATTTACATGTTTGCTGAATGTTTTGTCCCTTTTCAGAAACAGGCACTGTTCCGGTGGCAGCTCGCTCATCCCTCAGGAACTGCAGATGCCTTCGTCGACTGGATGATGGAAAATTCTATGAAACGTGCTAGGACAATTTGATCTCTAAAATGACAAAAGCACACTCCAAACAGTAATTACATGATCTTTTTTTCTGTCATATATTTGTTCCTGCTACTACACTATTTGAATTATAGTTTAGTGCATGGAATTTTTAATGTATCTACAATGTTTGATTAGTGTCATTATTATTTGTATTTAAATTAATGTTCATGCAAAAACTAATTCAACAATTGAGGTCATTACTCATACCACTTTATCAGAAAACATAACATGTATAATATCGTTACTTGAAGGCAAGAATGCCGTTTTCCAGCTGATGCAATGTTGTTTCTCAGTTGAAAGTAATAATTTAAATGTTGGTAGAGGAATCGAACTCATGATTTGTAGAGGAATCGAACTCATAATTTAAATGTTCTATAGATTAGCCAGGTAAATCAAACTAGGCAAGTTTTGTGGAATAGGATCGAGTAAGATAGTGTTGGTAGAGGAATCGAAATCATGATTTTGCAGTCATAAAGTTATCTACTCCAACTTGGCTACTCTTGCTGCTGAAGTTGTCCATGGTGTTGCTGCTCCTACTAATATTTGTCTGATCCCATCGAGTGGTTTGAGCCACTACCATATCCATGGCTGCTGTGGTTGGAGAAACCTCCATGAGAGTAGTGATCGGGCCTCATCATTTGCAAGTTTGAGGAATTCCCATAGTAGGAATTGTTGGAACAGTAGTGATTTTCATTGTGAGCAAGCCCTGAGGATTGAATAACCATTTTCAGTGGAGAAATACTTGGTTATTTGCTTATTAACTATTTGTGAGATGTTTGCACATTGATCTTGGTTAATATAGCACTTGCATTTCAACTCTTAATATACCGCTAAGAAGTAAGAACCCAAGGAATCTCCCTAGGATTTCAACTCTTAGTGTGCCACTAAGAACCCAAAGAATCTCCCTAGGATTTCAACCCAATCAAGTCGGAGAGGCAACTCCACTAGCTCGAGCACTATATGTCATATTGCTTGAGCACTAGACTCTACACCACGACAATCTTCCCGATTCCTAGCTTGTGTAAGCCTCACAGCACCTCGGACCCTCGAGTCTGTAGTATGAAGAACAAATCCTAACTTAATGGGATATCTCTTTATAGAATTAGAGATGGTTGCTTTTATCCTAATCTAAAATGGTCCTCAATGAGCTACAATAGATTACAATTTACAACTCCTTAATTGGGTAGATAATGAGTACAAACGTGTATGAACTCCTTGTTGAGTACAATAATATTCCGTTTTAGATTTATATGCACACATTAAGGTGTTGAGATAGGGGAATATAAAACATCATTTGTGGTAATGGTCGGCGGCGGCGGTAATGTCGTGTCTCCGGTGGTAATGGTGTGTCTTACGATGAGGGGTGGTATTCGTCGGTGGCTGTCTGGTGGCTGTCACTGGTGGTCGTCGTTGGCGGTGGTAGTGGCTGTCGCTGGTGGTGGCCGTCGGTGTTTGTCGGCGGTAGTGGTCGTCGGTGGCCGTCAGTGGTGGTGGTCTCCGGTGGTCGACGGCGGTGCTGGTCGTCGTCGGCTATCGGTGGTGGTGATGACATGTCTTCTGATGAGGGGTGGTGGTCGGTGATGGTCAAGTTGGTAGTGTGATGGGGAAAGGGAATACAAATATTTGGGTGGATGTGGGGAATGAAAATAGAGGAATATTGGTCAACCTATGAAAGAAAGAAGGTAAAGGGAATGACATTTTTTCTTAAATAAACAACAAAATGAATGGACTTAATTGATTCCCTTACCCTTTGTTGATTACCCCAACCAAACGACAGCTGAATGCTAAAGTATGAACCCTAATTAGTGTTAGAAAGATAACAAAAAGAGGAATTGACATCGCCGGAAGTAACGATGAGACGAGGGTGTTCAGGTAAGGAAATGCAAAGTGTTATCTGCGTGACCTTTAAGGCGTCGAGGTTTAAGCTTAACCTTATCAGGATGGAGATTAAGCTTACTACGCTCACCGTCGTTCTCCGCCATCGAAGTTGTTTCTTCTGGTTATGTGAAATCTAAATTCGCCGTGTATATATATAGGTTTGAGTTATTCTAAAAAGGGTCTTATAATAAAAAGTGTAGGAAGTTTTCTGGGAGTGACATGTGTCATCCCCATTCCACATCATATGACATGTGTCACCCCCACCCCACCCACCCCACCCACCCACCCCACCCCCCCACCCCCCGCGAAAAAAAAATTTTCCTGCCAAAAAATTTTTTTTGGGGGGCAAATTTTTTTTTTTCCCGCCAAAAAAATTCCCGCCAAAATTTATAAGTGCATCACATTTATAAAGTTACTGCATCACAATTATGATTTTAGTGCATTAAGGTTATAAGTTACTGCATCATAGTTGATGCACTTAACTATAAACTATGATGCAATAACTTATAATAAAGACGCACCAAAACATATTAGTGTGATGCACTAATGATATAAGAAAAGTGTAGTACTTGTATAAAAATGAATCATATTTAATTTTGAAGCAATTACATACATATATGATGCAGAGAAACTTAGGATGATGCAGTTTCCTATAACTATAATGCAGTTACATACATGATTCACTTACTTATAACTATAATGCAGTTACGTACATATATGATGCAGAGAAACTTATGATGATGCAATTTCTTATAACTATAATGCAGTTACATACATGATGCAGTTACTTATAACTTATAACTATAATGCAGTTACATACATATATGATGCAGAAAACTTAGGATGATGCAGTTTATTATAACTATAATGCAGTTACATACATGATGCAGTTACTTATAACTTATAACTATACTGCAGTTATATATATATATATATATATATATATATATATATAAATATATATATATATATATATGATACGTAAAACTTAGGATGATGCAGTTTCTTATAACTATAATGCAGTAAACTTATAACTATGATGCATTAAAACCCAGGTGCATCACCGTTATAAATTTGGTGCATCATAGTTATAACTAATTTTTATAACTGTGATGCACCAAAATAAAATGGTGCATCATAGTTATAAAATTTTGGCGGGAAAAAAAATTTGGCCCCCCAAAAAAAATTTTGGCGGGAAAAAAAATTTTCGGGAAAAAAAAAATTTTTCGGGGTGGGGGGTGGGGGTGGGGTGGGGTGGGGTGTGGTGAGGGGTGACACATGTCATATGATGTGGAATGGGGATGACACCTGTCACTCCCACAATCCTTCCTACACTTTTTATTATAAGACTCTTTTTAGATTAACCCCACCCTAATATAGATATATCTAAATATATATATATATATAAATATATATATATATATATATATATATATATATATATTGGGGTGTTCATAAGCGTACTGCTTTTGAATCCGGAACTCAGGTACCTATTTAGGCGCCCATGGCCCGGCCCATAAAACCGGTACCGCTTTTGGTGCGGATTTCGATCGGGTCACCGGGTATTCGAAGTACCGAGTTTTTAATCAAAAATATATATATATATAGATATATATATGATTTTTTTGCTATATTATTTCCAACTTTTAGTTCAACAAAAATGTTTAACTTTAAATTAGCAAGAATTGATTCAAATTTTGAAGTCATGGGTTATAATTAAATCAAATATTAAGAAAATTTAACTTTAATTTAATTTATTGGTCGATTGATTTCTACAAAAAAAATTAAATTAAAAGTAAGAAAATTATTTACAATAATTATAACATTCATTTTGTTATCATTGGTTCTAACATATTAAGATATTATATGAAACATTTAATCTATTCACTTTGAAATTAGACTACTATATTATATTAATACATACTCATTTTTGTAATTTTGATGTCATAATTTAAAATAGTTAATGAAATTTAAATTATAAAAAAATTTGATTCATGAAAAGGAAAAAAAAAATTAGAGCATAAGATTAATATGGACCAAATTTTACATAGGTATTGTAATGTTAATATTATTAAAATGTAAATAAATACATAATAATTCTATACATAATTTTTAAAATGGTTAAAATAAAGTATGTAGTGAGAAAATACAAAAAATAAAAAAAATAAAAAAGAGTTACCGGGTCGGCGGGTACCCACTAATTTTATTTGTCCGGCCCATTACCCGGCCCGGTAACTCACATAATTAGCGGGTCGGGTACCCGACCCGCTAAATCCGGGTAATTAAAAAAATTACCTGGTAAAAAGTTCCCGGGTAGTTGGGTAATTGGGCCGGGTAGTTTTGAACACCCCTATATATATATATATATATACACACATATATATATATATATATATATATATACATAAATAGGGGCGGGTTCAGGTGAGAATGTAATTTATGTTAAGAAATAAGAATGAATTTTATCCATAGATCTTAATAAATGGATGGCCTAGATTTATTCTCACAATGAACCTTTAATCCAAATCCAAAGGAAGTTCATGAGGCTAGTCCTCTATGAACCTCATGAATCTTAAATGAAATTCAAAGGAACTTCATGAGCCTAGTCCTCTAGGAACCTCATGAACCTTAAATCCAAATCCAATGGAATTTCATGAGTCTAGTCCTCTGGGAACCTCATGAACCTTAAATCTAAATCCAAAGGAACTTCATTAGCGTAGTCTCTAGGAACCTCATGAACCTTTAATCCAATCCAAATGAACTTCATGAGCCTAGTCCTCTAGCAACTTCATGAAACTTAAATCCAAATTCAATGGAACTTCATGAGCCTAGTCCTCTAGGAACCTCATGAACCTTAAATCCAAATCTAAAGGAACTTCATGAGCCTAGTCCTCTAGGAACCTCATGAACCTTAAATCCAAATCCAATGGAACTTCATGAGCCTAGTCCTCTGGGAACCTCATGAACCATAAATCTAAATCCAAAGGAACTTCATTAGCCTAGTCTTCTAGGAACCTCATGAACCTTTAATCCAAATCCAAATGAACTTCATGAGCATAGTCCTCTAGGAACTCTATGAACCTTTAATCCAAATCCAAAGGAACTTCATGAGCCTAGCCCTCTAGGAACCTCATGAACCTTAAATCCAAATTGAAAGGAACTTCTTGAGTCTAGTCCTATAAGAACCTCATTAACCTTTAATCCAAATCCGAAGGAACTTCATGAGCTTAGTCCTCTAGGAACCTCATGAACCTTAAATCCTAATCCTAAGGAACTTCATGAGCCTAGTCCTCTAGGAATCGCATGAACCTTTAATCTAAATCCGAAGGAACTTCATCAGCCTAGTCCTCTATAAACCTCATGAACCTTATATCGAAATCCAATGGAACTTTATGAGCCTAGTCCTCTAGGAACCGCATGAACCTTTAATCCAAATCCAAAGGATCTTCATAAAGCTAGTCCTCTAGGAACCTCATGAATCTTAAATGAAATTTAAATGAACTTTATGAGCCTAGTCCTCTACGAACCTCATGAACCTTAAATCCCAATCTAATACTGCATGAGCCCAGTCCTCTGAGAACTCATGAACCTTAAATCTAAATCCAAAGGAACTTCATTATCCTAGTCCTCTAGAAACCTTATGAACCTTTAATACAATCCAAAAGAACTTCATGAGCCTAGTGCTCTAGCAACTTCATGAAACTTAAATCCAAATTCAATGGAACTTCATGAGCCTCGTCCTCTAGGAACCTCATGAACCTTAAATCCAAATCCAAAGGAACTTCATGAGCCTAGTCCCCTAGGAACCTCATGAACCTTTAATCCAAATCCGAAGGAATGTCATGAGCCTTGTCCTCTAGGAACCTCATGAACCTTAAATTCAAATTCTAAGGAACTTTATGAGCCTAGTCCTCTAGGAACCTCATGAACCTTTAATATAAATCCGAAGGAAGTTCACGAGCCTAGTCCTTTATTAACCTCATGAAACTTATATCCAAATCCAATGGAACTTCATAATCCCAGTCCTCTAGGAACCGCATGAATCTTTAATCAAAATCCAAAGGAACTTCATGAGGCTAGTCCTCTATGAACCTCATGAATCTTAAATGAAATTCAAAGAAACTTCATGAGCCTAGTCCTCTAGGAACCTCATGAACTTTAAATCCAAATCCAATGGAACTTTATGAGCCTAGTCCTCTAGGAACCTCATGAACCTTAAATCTAAATCCAAAGGAACTTCATTAGCCTAGTCCTCTATGAACCTCATGAACCTTTAATCCAATCCATATGAACTTCATGAGCCTAGTCCTCTAGCAACTTCATGAAACTTAAATCCAAATTCAATGGAACTTCATGAGCCTAGTCCTCTAGGAACCTCATGAACCTTAAATCTAAATCTAAAGGAACTTCATGAGCCTAGTCCTCTAGGAACCTCATGAACATAAATCCAAATCCAATGGAACTTCGTGAGCCTATTCCTCTGGGAACCTCATGAACCTTAAATCTAAATCCGAAGGAACTTCATTAGCCTAGTCCTCTAGCAACCTCATGAATCTTAAATGAAATTTAAATGAACTTCATGAGCCTATTCCTCTAGGAACCTCATGAACCTTAAATCCAAATCTAATACTTCATGATCACAGTCCTCTGAGAACCTCATTAACCTTTAATCCAAATCCGAAAGAACTTCATGAGCCTTGTCCTTTAGGAACCTCATGAACCTTAAATTCAAATCCTAAGGAACTTAATGAGTCTAGTCCTCTAGGAACCTCATGTTGTATAAATTTGTGTTACAAACTTGCTGGGCGGAAATTAAATTACAACTGGAAACTACAATTACAACTCGAAAACTGAAAATACAGGACTTGAGGCGGAATTAAAAAAAATACAATGAAAAACAAAACTGAATCTGCACTAACCAGAAACAAATTAGAAATACAAGAACATAATCGAAACAACAATAAACAATAAATGAAACTAGACTGTGGTAGAAGTCGCCCGAAGATGCCTTCTGCCCGCAAGACGAGAAACGCCCCGGTAGTGTTCACGGATTGTCGGTTCGTCCCCAAAGGTCAACGACTTTACGTCTCTACAGTAGCAACACCGCAAACTGGAGAGCTCCGACGAATTGGAAGAGGTGAGGACAAAGCTCCGACTTATGATATGCAGAGAATGATGAAAACTGTATGTTTATACTGAGTTCGAAAATTGCATGTACTGATGCAGAGGTATGCATGCCTATTTATAGGCTATCTCACCTGCAGGGGGTTTTAAACACAGCCCTTAAGGCTGTCATAATGCAGGCATTCATGCCTGCATTGAACACAGGAGTTACACAATTTAAGGCAGTGGTTACTGCCCGTTTTGAATTTGAACAAGCAGCCTTAAAACCTCCTCATAACACATGGGAGGTTATTGCCCATTTTTTGGCTGAGTTTGAACAGTCCGGATGCACCTGGACTATAATCAGCTCCTTAACCATTTGACGGATGTACCTGGACATCCTTATGTGCACATACGAGCCCAACTACGTTGTTGAGCTTGTCCAAAAAATTCTTTAAGCTAGCTCAAGGCCTAGCTCACGGCCAAGCCCACGAACAGGCCCAAAGACCAGCCCAAAGACCAGTTGCCAAGATCCAAGATCCAAGATCCAAGATCAAGATCAAGGCCAAGGCCAAGATCCAAGATCCAAGATCCAAGTCCAAGTCCAAGATCAAGATCAAGGCCAAGGCCAAGGTCCAAGGTCCACGGCACGCGGCACGCGGCTCGCGGCTCGCGGCTGAAGCCGAGGCGAGGCGGGCGGGCGGCGGCGGCGGCGCGCGCGTGTGCGCGCGTGTGGGCTTTACGCCCATACACATGTGCCATTAATTATTACATGCATAAAGGTAACTCCTTATATACTAGAATAATGATGGTTCATTATTCAATGTGGGATTCCATCCCTTATTAATTCACAATTAAGTGACAAACTTTAATTCACTATTTCTCACTCATCGGGAATCGGTTTAGAGAAAGTGAATATACCACGATCATCTACTCGGAACGTAGATCGATCCTATGATATTTAATTTTACAAAATAAAATTAAAATCATTAACGATTCCAACACCTCATGAAGCTTTAATCTAAATCTGAAGGAACTTCATGAGCCTAGTCCTATATTAACCTCATGAACCTTATATCCAAATCCAATGGAACTTCATGAGCCTAGTACTCTAGGAACCACGTGAACCTTTAATCCAAATCCAATGGAACTTCACGAGAATAGTCCTATGGGAACCTCATGAACCTTAAATCTTAATCCAAAGGAACTTCATTAGCCTAGTCCTCTAGGAACCTCATGAACCTTTAATCCAAATCCAAATGAACTTCATGAGCCTAGTCCTCTAGGAACTTTATGGAACTTAAATCCAAATTCAATGGAACTTCATGTGTTAGGAATATACCCTCGAATGCCACTCAGGAGATGAGAGAGTAGGGGCATTGTACTTGTATTTATGAATAATTAATAAAGAGGCAATACGATTCATTCACTGTTTATTGTATTTCAAATGCATTCTTGATTTGGTAAACATTGAAGTGAAGTCCATGTAAATAAATCGAACATTCCATTATCGTTATGGGATAAGAGAAAATGCACTGGAAGTGTTTAAAGTTTATTCACGTAAATCGTTCGCAAGTCAATAAACTTAAATGGGCATTAAGTTTTAACAAGACTTGTAGAACTGATGCTAGGACATGTGCATGTCTTGATATCATAGTTATAAGTATATTGGTGGGACCAGTGTACTCGAACATGACTCATACTCGATTCAGTCACACGATATTCACTCTCGGAGAGTCGATGACGAATCGAAAGGTTGTGATAGTATACGTGAACCTTTGACTTGAGGGTTCAGTAGAAAATGTGCCTGTGACGTTTAGTTTGTCATTAGAGTAGTTAGACTCATTTGCTTAATTGCTGAGTCAACCTCGAAGTGCGGACTATACGGACAGGTAGCAGTCTTTACTGTACGCCAAGAAAGGATTCTATCTCCTGTTAGTGAGCAGGCGAATGTCCTATACGGTTAATGGCAAATAAGATCATAAGTCTTTGGCCAAAACGTTCTGATATAGTCGTATTAGATACACTATTAATCAGTCGGTCTTGATTTGCATTAACACATGTATAGAGTGTAGTCAACAGTAGGGTTTGACTTTACCGTGACCCGAAGATTTGACCGGGACATCTGATGAAGGGTCTATACGTATATAGTATTCACGACATAATGGTTCTGGAATGATCCCTTCATTCGTTCTCAGTCGGGGTTTACAGTGCGGCCCGCTAGGCTGGCTAAGTGCTGCCCGCACTCATTAGTTCCTCCCAATGCTGGCTGAGACGGACCTACGAAGTCGCGCATCAGGAGCGTTGACGGATAAATATGAATTTATTATCTCTCTAATTATATTAGATATTGGACATCTAATTATGATTTATTGGATAAATCAAATAGCGGTCTTATGAATTAAAATTAAGTTACCGGGTAATTAATTTAATTCATAATATTTCTTAGAGAAATACATTTGTATTTGATATAATTAATTAATTAGATTAATTAATTAATATATATACATTGATGATTAAACGGAGTGTATTTAACAGAGTCGTTTGACGAACGTCCGGTACACGAGCCGAGTGGCTCAGGAAACTTCCTTGTAGGCTTCCCCCCCTTGGCATGGCATGATGATGATCATGTGTGTGGGGACTCACTTAGAGTTGAGATTTCCACATTATTGTTAATGATAGTTGTAAAGGAATTTTTATTCCTTTATAATATCATATCATCACATCACAACTACTACACATATAATACAACTTGAGAAGTGAAAGTGGGTGTATGGTGTTGTGTTTCAGCCGTGAGACATCTTGAGGGAGAGAGAGATTTTTATTTTTTTTTGTTTTTCCATTTTGTGTTGAGAAAAATTAAGAAAGAAAATAAGATATAAATTCCTATAGTAATTCCTAGCCGTGTTCTTAGAGAACGAATTGCTATCAAATTTTTTTGGGCAACTTCCGACGCGTGTGAAGTAGAGGCTTCGAAGTTTCGGTGCTTGGAACGAAGGGATTTCGTGTTCGGGACGGGATCGTGATCATCGTCTACATTTTACGAAGATTTATTTCAAAGGCTTCAAGGGTATGATCCTTTATCTTTGCATTTAATTTTTCGTATATACGTTACTTGATTGATCCTTTTTGGGATTCGTATTTATTTCCGCTGCGTATTTCATTTTATTTTCGAAATCCAACAATGGTATCAGAGCGATGTAAATGTTTCCGTATATACGATTATTTGTGCATTTTGAATGCTTTTTGATGATGATTATGATTTAGAATCATGTTTGGAATAATCATAGATTTTAATTTGTTCGTTGTAGCATCACATTTTTGGAAACAGTAGAAAACGAAGAAAGCGGGGTGCCGGTGGTCTTGGCGGCCTTTGCACTGCTGCCCAGTGCCGATCATGATCGGCCATGTATCGCCAAAGCGCGGAGGCGCCACTGCCGAGCGGTGGCTCGGCCAGCACCCCTCGAGTTTTCGCCCGATTTTGAATCGGGTCATGATGGGCCTAAACCGGATTGTCCGGGACTCCGTTTTAAGTTTATATTTCGTTGTAATTATTTCCCAAAATTTAAATTGGATTTTAATTTGACTAAATTAATATTTGGAATATTTTTTGTGTTGAGGGAAATAAATTAAACGAGAATATTATTTTGGCCGGATTACTTCGAACGAATTAAAATGACGATTATTAGTATTAATTGGATTAATACCATTAAAATTGAATAGATTAATTTTATACTGATTGGATTAATATATTAATTGATTATTTAATTTTAATGCCACTTTATATTAATTGGATTAATATAGTAGAAATTGAATAGAATAATTTATAGATTAATTAGATTAATTTATATTAAAATTAATTATTTAATTTCGTTGCCATTACATGTTGTATGGAATCCTTATGTGATGGTGATATAGCTCGTGGACTTAGTTCTTGATTTGTTCAATTCGATTGGGTTGTAAAGGCTGTTTTGAGCCTATTTATATTTACTAGAAAAATTTGTATAGGATGCAATTTTTCAATGATGTAATTATTATTTTGGGTATGACGAAGACCGAAGACAACCGGCCGAGAAGACGAAGAATCGAAGACAATTTTTTTTTATTTATTGGGTCATTCGCTTGGCCCAGTACTTAGGAATTAGGTCCATGAGCTATATGTTGGTAGTAACTAGGTTACTGTTTTCTGTTTTTCATTTTGAATGATTGACAAACAAACAAACGCGCGTATAAATGAATTAATGTGCAAAGTGTAACATTAATCGCGAAATTCTCCCGACAACAAACAAACTAAGTTTGAAAAAGGTTACGAGGTTTCCTACCCTCCATCAAACTCGCAGAAAATTGATACCCGAGCTGGTGTGCTATGCTTCCGAGTTATTGGGGTAGTACATTTGGTAGAGGTTGAAAAATTCTTGAGTGCATTAGATGCCTTCGGTTGGTGATAAATTTCGCCCCTAGAAACCTGATAGGTTGCCGGGTGAGATTCAATAGTCAAACCGATAGACGTTGATGGTCAACAACTTAGATAGTCTGGATTGCCAAGAAACCTGATAGGTTGAGGGCATGAAGACTAGGAGTAAAAGAAGATCAAATCATCCGTTAGACGGGTTGGTGTTAGACACCACTTTACAGAAATTAATTGGCAAGAAACCTGATAGGTTGCGTCTGTTAAAATTTGTAAAGAACTTGATCACCACTAAGACGTCGATCTAACCATGACTTCTGGATTATAACATGGGAGTGTATAGTTCCGATAAAATTAGTGGGAGCCGAGACTAGAATTATACAAGCCCTTAAATTCTATATTCGGTCATAATTAAACAAGTCACTAATTTAATCTTGTCTAAATCTTTGCAGGAAACGAAACTGAATCTCTCTAAAATGGCTAAAAACCCACTCGCTATTATACTTGAAAAGAATCTCCTAACTGGCCCCAATTTTGTTGACTGGATGCGGAATCTAATGATTGTACTCAGTATGGAGTCTTTGGGATACGTCTTGGAGGCGGACATTCCACCGACTCCCATCCGAACCAGGGGTAATCAGGAAGATATTGATGTCCATGAAAAATGGGTCAAGGATGACGTGCTAGTCCGCGGCTTTATGATGGGCTCAATGACTAATGAGCTGCAGAGAGCGCACGAGAAAATGACTTCTGCTAGGCAGATTCTCGCACACTTGACCGAACTTTATGGAGAGCACAGTAGGACTGCTAGATATGAGATATCGAAGTAGTTGTTCAGTGCTAGGATGAAAGAAGGGGAGAAAGTGGGAGACCACGTCCTCAAGATGATCTCTATGATTGAGAGTCTCGAGGTGCTCAACTTTAATATGGATTTATTCCTTCAAATTGATCTCATCCTTCAATCTCTCCCTGACTCTTTCACGCAGTTTGTAATGAATTTCAACTGTAATGAAATTACATGCACATTAGCTAGGCTAATAAATAAAATGGTGACGGCGCAGTCTAACATGAAGACTAAACCGAGAGAGACTGCTCTTGTGATTTCTTCTGGGCCTCGGAGGTCCATGAACAAGAAGAAAAAGACCTACGAGCAGTACAAACCCAAGAAAGGGGTACAGAAAGGAAAGGGCAAGGCCCTAAAGGTTCAAAAGGTAGGAGGTCCAAAACCTACGGACAAATGCCTTGAATGCGGTGAGCTGGGCCACAGGCGAAGGACTTGTCCCAAGATTAATGGCGCATCAGGTACGGAACTTTTTATTTTTAAAACTAATTGTTCCGCTACTGTATATTCTGCTTCATGGATTCTGGATTCAGGTGTCACTTCTCACATTTGTACTATGAATCAGAATCTGGAACGAAGTAGAAAACTTGAAGATGGGGAAATAATGATCACTGTCGGAAGCAGACAAAGTGTCGAGGCAACCGATATTGGATCAATCTTACTGGGTTTAGAATCCGATTTTATTTTGACATTCGATGAAGTACTTGTTTTGCCCAAGGGGCATAAAAACATTGTATCCATTCCAGTCTTAGATCGGAAAGATTTTTGTTTCTTCATTGGAAATGGTAGTTGTAAAATTTATTTTCGAAATAAATTGGTTGGCACAGCTACATTGTTGAATGGTTTATATCATCTGAACATGCAAAATAAAACAGCAGTGAACACTATAACTAGGAAACATGGTAGGTAAGATACTAATCAATCTCTTAAATAGCACCTTAGACTTGGTCATGTTGGTCAGACCAAGGTTCATAAAATGGAGAAAGATGGACTTTTAAGTCCATTGGGTGTAGAACCCTATCCAACTTGTGAATCTGGCCTTAGAGGCAAAATGACTAAGTCCCCCTTCACAGGGACTTTTGAAAGGGCTGCCGATAAACTTGGATTGGTACATACCGATGTTTGTGGTGCTTTAGAAGTAGCCCGAGATGGATATCAATATTTCATAACGTTCACAGATGATCATACTAGGTATGGGATTATGTACTTAATGAAACACAAATCCGAAGCCTTTACTAAATTCAAAGAATTTAAGGCCCTAGTTGAAAACAGACTGGATGTCATATCAAAGCACTTCGGTCGGACCGAGGTGGCAAATATATGAGCACAGAGTTTGATGAGTTCCTTAAGGAACATGGAATAGTTTCACAATTCACGCCGCCAGGAACCCCACAGTTAAATGGTGTTTCAGAAAGGAGAAATCGAACTTTGTTGGGCATGGTTCGCTCCATGTTAAATTACACTGATTTACCTATTTACCTGTGGGGGTATGCCTTACTAACCGCTGCCTATATCCTTAATAGATGTCCTTCCAAATCCGTTCCTATCACTCCGCATGAGATGTGGAAAGGTAAGAAACCAAGCATTAATCACATAAGGATTTGGGGATGTCCAGCCTATGTCAAGAAGGCTAAGGTAGACAAACTGGAAGCAAGGTCCATCAAAGGACGTTTCATTGGATACCCAGAGGACTCGATGGGTTATCTATTCTACATGCCAGAAGACCATAGGGTCGTTGTGGCATTACAAGCACCCTTTCTTGAGGATGGATTCATTCAGGAAGGTGGCTCGGGTAGAAATATCTCTTTGGAAGAGCATAATGAAAATCCTCAGGAGACATATGATCAGGGATCAAGAACCGAACCTATTGTAACACAACCTCCACTTCGAAGGTCTGATAGGGTGTCTCACTTACCTGAGAGGTATGGCTATACACATATCGAGGAACTAGGTCTCCACGACACACCTGATAGCAGTGAAAACGACCCTGTCACCTATGACCAAGCGATAGTGGATGTAGACTCCGATAAATGGAAAGAAGCAATGGAAGATGAGATAGACTCGATGCATACCACTCAGGTCTGGACTCTAGTAGATCTTCCAACTATCATGAGGACTATTGGAAATAAATGAATCTATAAGAGAAAGACTGATGGGGATGGCAAGGTTCATGCCTATAAGGCCAAGCTTGTGGCAAAGGGTTATACCTAAAGGGAAGGAATCGATTATCATGATACCTTCTCGCCCGTAGCTATGATAAAGTCGATTTGCATGATGCTTGCCATTGCTACCTATTATGATTATGAAATATGGCAAATGGACGTCAAAACGGCTTTTCTAAATGGATACCTCGAGGAGGAAATCTACATGGAACAGCCTAAGGGTTTTGTGTCCAAAGCTAATATTCATAAGGTGTGTAAACTGCAACGAGCCATTTATGGGCTGAAGCAAGCTTCTCGGAGTTGGAACCTTCGATTTGACAAAGCAGTCAAGGACTTTGACTTCGTATGAAATGAAGAGGAACTATGTGTTTACAAAAAGGTCACTGGGAGCAACATTGCATTCTTAGTACTATATGTAGATGATATTCTACTTATAGGAAATAACGTAGCAATGCTCAGTACTGTGAAAGCTTGGCTTTCTAAAACGTTCTCCATGAAAGACTTGGGAGAAGCTTCCTATATTCTAGGGATCCGTCTTTACAGAGATAGACCGCGAAGAATGATAGGACTTTCCCAAGCCCTCTATATAGATAAAATCCTGATAAGATTCAAGATGAATGAATCTAAAAGAGGGTTCCTTCCCATGCGACATGGAATTCATCTCACCACGAAAATGTGTCCTCAAAGTGAGGAAGATAAGAGAGAGATGAGTAAGGTACCCTATGCCTCGGCAGTGGGTAGCCTCATGTACGCTATATTGTGTACGAGACTAGACTTGGCCTATGCTGTGAGTATGGTAAGTCGATTTCAAGCAAACTCGGGAAGGGAACATTGGGCTGCCGTAAAGAACATTCTTAAGTATTTAAGAAGAACTAGAGATTTGGCTCTTACTTACGGTGGTGGAGAACTGAAGGTGATTGGATTCACCGATTTTGATTTTCAAGGAGACAGTGACGACTCTAAGTCGACATCTGGGTATTTATTTACTAATCAATGGAGGAGCAGTATCTTGGAGAAGCTCAAAGCAAACTGCTACTGCAGATTCCACCTGCCAAGCAGAGTATCAAGCTGCCTCAGAGGCTAGCAAAGAAGCATTTTGGATGCAGAAGTTTATACAAGAACTTCTAGTGGTGCCTAACGCGGAGTTGCCTATATCACTATTCTGTGATAATGATGGAGATGTCGCTCAAGCTAAGGAGCCGAGGTCTCACCACAACTATACCTGGCAAATGGACTTGGCCAGCCCAAACGGGCTGGGCTGTCAACGGGTGGGTCAAATTTTGGGCTGGGTCAAAAAAGCCCAGGATTTTTTGGGCCTAAATATTGAGGCCCGTGGCCCATGCTGGGCGGGCCTAGCCCAGCCCATGGGCTACAGATTTTTTCTTGCTTCCAACTTAATTAACCAAAATATATTAAAAGTATCAATAATATGATAGAAATATATTTTCAACTCTTTTAAAAAGTTCAAACATCCATTTCAATACTATTAAAACCGTTAGATTCTTGCACTACAACCAGCGGTACGGAAAGTAGCTCATCACTTGGTCCATTTTCTGTATTCGATAGAAAAATATCAATACAAAAATCTAAACAAAATCAACTTTAAATTGAAATAAGTTACAGTGTAAGGTTATACCCATTAACCTTAGCCTAATTAATTAATATTTATTAGTTAATAAGTTCTTCATGGGCCTCTGGGCGCCCATGGGCTGGGCCTTCCTGGGCTGGGCCAAAATCTGAGCGGGCCAAAAAGGCCCAAGTTTCTATGGGCTAAAAAAGTAAAGCCCAAATCCCATTTATTCATGGGTGGGCTGGGCCGGCCCGTGGGCCTGGGCCACTTTTGCCAGGTCTAACCACAACACCAAGCATATAGAGAGAAAGTACCACATTGTTCGAGAGATGGTGGAAAAAGGATATGTTTCATTGCAAAGAGTAGACTCAGAAAACAATGTCTCTGACCCGCTGACTAAGCCATTGTCTCAGGCCGTTTTAGAAAGATATCTGAAGAACATGGGTATTGGATATCATGATGTGTGGCATTGAGTGCAAGTGTGAGATTGTTAGGAATATGCCCTCGAATGCCACTCAGGGGATGAGAGAGTAGGGGCATTGTACTTGTAATTATGAATAATTAATAAAAAGGCAATACGATTCATTCACTGTTTATTGTATTTCAAATGCATTCTTGATTTGGTAAACATTAAAGTAAAGTCCATGTAAATAAATCGAACAATCCATTCTCGTTATGGGGTAAGAGAAAATGCACTGGAAGTGTTTAAAGTTTATTTACGTAAATCGTTCGCAAGTCAATAAACTTAAATGGGCATTAAATTTTAACAAGACTTGTATAACTGATGCTAGGACATGTGCATGTCTTGATAGCATAGTTATAAGTATATTAGTGGGACCAGTATACTCGAACATGACTCATACTCGATTCAGTCACACGGTATTCACTCTCGGAGAGTCGATGACGAATCGAAAGGTTGTGATAGTATACGTGGACCTTTGACTTGAGGGTTCAGTAGAAGATGTGCCTGTGACATTTAGTTTGTCATTAGAGTAGTTAGACTCATTTGCTTAATTGCTGAGTCAACCTCGAAGTGCGGACTATACGGACAGGTAGCAGTCTTTACTGTACGCCAAGAAAGGATTCTATCTCCTGTTAGTGAGCAGGCGAATGTCCTATACGGTTAATGGCAAATAAGATCATAAGTCTTTGGCCAAAGCGTTCTGATATAGTCGTATTAGATACACTATTAATCAGTCGGTCTTGATTTGCATTAACACATGTATAGAGTCTAGTCAACAGTATGGTTTGACTTTACCGTGACCCGAAGACTTGACCGGGACATCTGATGAAGGGTCTATACGTATATAGTATTCACGACATAATGGTTCTGGAATGATTCCTTCATTCGTTCTCAGTCGGAGTTTACAGTGCGGCCCGCTAGGCTGGCTAAGTGCTGCCCGCACTCATTGGTTCCTCCCAATGCTGGCTGAGACGGACCTACAGAGTCGCGCATCAGGAGCATTGACGGATAAATGTGAATTTATTATCTCTCTAATTATATTAGATATTGGACATCTAATTATGATTTATTGGATAAATCAAACGGTCTTATGAATTAAAATTAAGTTACCGGGTAATTAATTTAATTCATAAATTATATTTCTTAGAGAAATACATTTGTATTTGATATAATTAATTAATTAGATTAATTAATTAATATAAATACATTGATGATTAAACGGAGTGTATTTAACGGAGTTGTTTGACGAACGTCCGGTACACGAGCCGAGTGGCTCGGCTCGTTTTCTAGGAAACTTCCTTGTAGGCCGCCCCCCTTGGCATGGCATGATGATGATCATGTGTGTGGGGACTCACTTAGAGTTGAGATTCCCACATTATTGTTAATGATAGTTGTAAAGGAATTTTTATTCCTTTATAATATCATATCATCACATCACAACTACTACACATATAATACAACTTCAGAAGTGAAAGTGGGTGTATGGTGTTGTGTTTCAGCCGTGAGACATCTTGAGGGAGAGAGAGATTTTTATTTTTTCTTGTTTTTCCATTTTGAGTTGAGAAAAATTAAGAAAGAAAATAAGATATAAAATTCCTATAGTAATTCCTAGCCGTGTTCTTAGAGAACGAATTGCTATCGAATTTTTTCGGACAAATTCCGACGCGTGTGAAGTAGAGGATTCGAAGTTTCGGTGCTTAGAATGAAGGGATTTCGTGTTCGGGACGGAATCGTGATCATCGTCTATATTTTACGAAGATTTATTTCAAAGGCTTCAAGGGTATGATCCTTTATCTTTGTATTTAGTTTTTTCGCATATACGTTACTTGATCGATCCTGTTTGGGATTCGTATTTATTTCCGCTGCATATTTCGTTTTATTTTCGGAATCCCAACATCATGAGCCTAGTCCTCTAGGAACCTCATGAATCTTAAATGAAATTCAAAGGAACTTCATGAGCCTAGTACTCTAGGAACCCCATGAACCTTTAATCAAAATCCAAAAGAACTTTATGAGCCTAGTCCTCTAGGAACCTTGTGAACCTTAAATCTTAATCAAAGGAAGTTCTTGAATCGAGTCCTCTAGAAAACTCATGAACCTTTAATCTAAATCCGAAGGAACTTCATGAGCCTAGTACTCTAGGAACCCCATGAACCTTTAATCCAAATCCAAAAGAACTTTATGAGCCTAGTCTTCTAGGAACCTTGTGAACCTTAAATCTAAATTCAAAGGAAGTTCTTGAATCGATTCCTCTAGAAAACTCATGAACCTTTAATCTAAATCCGAAGGAACTTCATGAGCCTAGTCCTCTAGGAACCTCATGAACCTTAAATCCAAATCCAATTGAACTTCATGAGCCTAGTCCTCTAGAAACCTCATGAACGTTTAATCCAAATCCAAAAGAACTTCATTAGCCTATTCCTCTAGGAACTTCATGAATCTTAAATGAAATTCAAAGGAACTTCATGAGCCTAGTCCTCTAGAAACCTCATGAACCTTAAATCCAAATCTAAAAGAACTTCATGAGCCTAGTCCTCCAAGAACCTCATGAATCTTAAATCCAAATTCAAAGGAATTTCTTGAGTCTAGTCCTCTAAGAACCTCATGAATCTTTAATCCAAATCCGAAGGAACTTCATGAGCCTAGTCCTCTAGGAACCTCATGAACCTTAAATCCAAATCCAAAGGAACTTCATGAGTCTAGTCCTCTAGGAAGTTCATGAATCTTAAATGAAATTCAAAGGAACTTCATGAGCCTAGTCCTCTAGGAACCTCATGAACCTTTAATCCAAATTCGAAGGAACTTCATGGGCCTAGTCCTCTAGGAACCCCATGAACCTTAAATCCTAATTCTAAGAAACTTCATGAGCCTATTCCTCTAGGAACCTGATGAACCTTTAATATGAATCCGAAGGAACTTCATAAGCCTAGTCCTCTATTAACCTCATGAACCTTATATCCAAATCCAATAGAACTTCATTAGCCTAGTCCTCTAGGAACCGCATGAACGTTTAATACAATCCAAAGGAACTTCATGAGCCTAGTCCTCTAGAAACTTTATGAAACATAAATCCAAATTCAATGGAATTTTATGAGCCTGGTACTCTAGGAACCTCATGAACCTTAAATCCAAATCCAAAGGAACTTCATGAGCCTAGTCCTCTAGGAACCTCATGAACCTTTAATCCAAATCCGAAGGAACTTCATGAGCCTTGTCCTCTAGGAACCTGATGAACCTTAAATCCAAATCCTAAGGAACTTCATGAGCCTAGTCCTCTAGGAACCTCATGAACCTTTAATCTAAATCCGAAGGAAGTTCATGAGCTTAGTCTTCTATTAACCTCATGAAAGTTATACACAAATCCAATGAAACTTCATGAGCCCAGTCCTCTAGGAACCGCATGGACCTTTAATCAAATCGAAATGAACTTCATGAGCCTAGTCCTCCAGAAACTTTATGAAAATTAAATCCAAATTCAATGGAACTTCATGAGCCTAGTCCTCTAGGAACCTCACGAACCTTAAATCCAAATCTAAAAGAACTTCATGAGCCTAGTCCTCTAGAAACCTCACGAACCTTAAATCCAAATCCAATGAAACTTCATGAGCCTAGTCCTCTGGGAACCTCATGAACCTTAAATCTAAATCTAAAGGAACTCCATTAGCCTATGTAACACCCCCGTGATTTACGGAGATATTACAGCATCATAGATTCCTTTTGGGGAACCTACCAGGCTTTGACCAATATAAAACACATTAACAAACAACAAACTAAGACATTAATATATATAAAACAAACAACACCCTTAGTACGACATAAATCCCAAGATAGTACATTACATAATCCCGTTGGATCGCAACAAACACAACAACCCAATTTGATCCAACCACAACATCAACAACCATCATTAAACATAAATTACATCACGTGACAGTACCCGTGCGAGTACAAAACAAAACTCGACTATGACCACGACCATTCGACCACCGACTCAAAATAATGCACGATATCAATGCTGCCCACCAAGCTCGTGTCCGCCTTGTGCTGGATCTTCTACTGGACCTGTACCTGAATACACAAAAGTATATCCACCCCCGAAGGGTTCAGCAAGAAGCCGGTGCAAGTACAACAATTACAGAATATGTACAACAAATGAATGTTCAACAAAATCACAGTGCCATCACATATATTCCGGAATACAATACCATAATCATCATCACAAAACAATCTCCCGAGCTATACTGGCTCGTCAAACACAACAAAACCCTGTACCTCTCGAGCAAGATACACACCCCAGGGACACCTCGTCAGGCTCTCCCTGGTGTATAGCCCAACCGAGTGATCCGCAGAACTCGAAGTCTAACGAATCCCAATGGACTCTCGCTGGTTTTACTCGGCTCGCACACATTCAATAAACACATGGTACAAATTACATTTTCACAAAATCACCATTTTCACATATTCACACGAAGTACAATAAATGTAATCAGATTACTTGCCTCAATTCAAACGACACGGGAAACAATGAACGGATGAATGTATGGTCCGAACTTCCTTCAACAAATCGACCCTAACACAACGAAATACCGAATTAAAACACATCACTATGGGAACGGAAGGATTCACCCTAAGTTCTACCCTTAGGAACATTTAATCTGACACTATGGGGGCGGAGTTGACTATACACCATTTAACGGATGAAAACTCGAAACAACATCCGTAGACTTCAAGGAAAACAAGGGATTATGACTTCATAATCATAATCTAACATAAATCAAGGCCAAGACGGACCAGAGAAGCAAAAACTTAACAAATCCCCAAAATTTCCAAAAACTAGGGATTGAACAATTTTTACCTTGATTTGGATGATAAATTTGATGAAATCTTGTTAGATTGAGACTAAGAACTCAAAAATGTTGTTGGATGGTGAAATATGGTTGAAATACACACCTTCCTACGCTGCAAATCGCCCAGCCGCCGTAGGAGAGGAAGAAGAAATGAAAAATTACATTTCTAGAACCTGTCCCCCTATATATACACTGGGTAGGATTAGCGCACGCTATGGCTAAAATTTAGCGTGCGCTAACGGGTTAAAGGTGGTGCACTGTTGAGGAAATGGCAGTCCAAAACCTTCTGTCTTCAAACGGAGCCATTCCAATCGAACTGTGCCAATTATTATTATATGCGAATTCGATTAATGGTAAATGAATCTCCCAATTTTCTTTCTAATCCAATGCACAAGCCCTCAACATGTCTTCCAACGTTTGGATCGTTCTCTCCGACTGTCCATCCATCTGAGGATGATAAGCGGTGCTAAAATTCAGTTCGGTACCGAGTGCTCGATGTACTGCCCGCTAGAAATGTGATACAAAACGACCATCGCGATCCGAAACAATACTCTTTGGGGTACCATGGAGTCTCACAATCTCTGGAATGAACAAACGAGCTAACCTCTCTCGTCCCCAAGTATCTCTAATGCTCAGAAAGTGTGCTGATTTGGTTAACCGATCAACGATTACCCAAATCATATTCATTCCGGTTTGCGTCCTTGGCGTTCCCACCATAAAATCCATTGCGATATCTTCCCACTTCCATTCCGGAATTGGTAACGGTTGCAACTTCCCGGCAGGCCTTTGATGCTCCGCTTTAACCTGCTGACAAGTCAAGCATTTCGACACGAACTCCATTACATCTTTCTTCATGTTCGGCCACCAAAATTTTTCTTCAAATCTTTATACATTTTACTCGTACCTGGATGAATCGAGTACGGAGTAGAATGTGCTTCATTCAAAATCACTTGTTTGAGATCAACCCGCTTAGGTACACAAGTTCTACCTCGAAATCGAAGAACCCCATCTTCATCGATTAAGAATCCAGGAGCCTTACCTTTAACAACATCTTTTCGAAGCTGCATAAATAAGGGATCGTCTAACTGGTTGGACTTAATATCTTCCATCATGGAGGATGTGACCTCAAGGAAACGTAGTTGTCCTTGAGTTACTTGAGGCCAAACTTCAATTTCCATATCAAATAACTCTCGTCTGAGCTTCGGTTGAGTAGTAAGTAATTCCAATTTCTGCAACACGACTGACTTGCGGCTTAAAGCATCGGCAACGACATTCGCTTTACCTGGATGGTAAAGGATGTCAAGATCATAATCTTTAATCACTTCTAACCATCGCCGCTGGCGCATATTAAGCTCCTTTTGCGTGAATATATACTTCAAGCTCTTATGATCCGTATACACTCGACAAGAAGAACCATATAAATAGTGCCTCCAAATCTTCAACGCAAACACTACAGCGGCAAGCTCTAGATCATGGGTAGGATAATGCATCTCATACGGCTTTAATTGTCGAGATGCATACGCAATTACTTTGTCATTCTGCATCAATATGGATCCCAATCCTTGTTTAGAAGCATCTCTATAAATAATGAAACCTGCATTTCCCTGTGGTAACGTCAAGACTGTTGACATAGTCAACCGCTTCTTTAACTCATAAAAACTCCCCTGACACTCGTCACTCCATTCGAACTTCTGAGTTTTCTGTAATAATTGAGTGAGCGGTCGAGCAATTTCCGAGAATCCCTCGACAAATCGACGATAATAACTGGCTAATCCTAGAAAACTATGAACTTCCTTAACATTCCGCGGGGGCTCCCAAGCTAGGACTGCTTCAACCTTTTGAGGGTCTACTCGAACACCATCGATTGATATAATGTGACCAAGTAAAGCAACTTCTTTCAGCCAGAATTCGTACTTAGAAAACTTAGCATAAAGCTTATCCGTCTTCAAAATACTCAACACAATTATCAAGTGTTCGGCATGCTATGTCTCGTTCTTGGAATAGATTAAGATATCATCAATAAACACCACCACAAATTTATCGAGATATTCGATAAACATTTTGTTCATAAGTTGCATAAATGCCGCCGGAGCATTCGTCAAACCAAAAGGCATGACTACAAATTCATAATGCCATATCTCGTCCGGAATGCCATTTTCGGAATATCCGAATCCCGAATTTGCAGCTGATAATATCCCGATCTCAAGTCAATCTTGGAGAAAACCATATCCCCTTGCAATTGATCAAATAGATCATCTATTCTAGGCAACGGATATTTGTTCTTGATAGTGAGTTTATTCAACTCACGATAGTAAATACATAACCACAAAGATCCATCTTTCTTCCGTACAAACAATACCGGTGCACCCCATGGAGACACACTAGGCCGAATATAACCTTTGTCCAACAGTTCGCCCAATTGTTTCTTCGACTCTTGCATTTCTGATGGGGCCATTCTGTATGGTGCCTTGGATATTGGTGCCGCATTAGGTTCTAGTTCGATAACGAACTCCACCTCACGATGTGGCGGTAATCCCGGCAAATCATCCGGAAATTCATTCACAACTGGGATAGAAGATAACTGAACTCTGCCAGCTTCTACCTTCATTGCGTAACACCAATAACCGGTACAGCCTTGGTTCAACAATTTCATAGCCTTCATGGCTCGGATAATCTTTCCAAAAGTACCAAGTTTCTGCCCTTCAAAAACATATGCAGTACCACCTTGATCAATGATCGAGATTATCTTTCGACGATAATCTATTACTGCCCCATGACGATCTAACCAATTATCACCGAGAATTAAATCTTCTCCCTTCATATCAATCACAATCAAATCGGATGACCAATCTCTACTGCCGATGGTTACAGGATAATTGACAATCTCTCGATCCCCAACTATCCTTTCCCCACTCGGCAGTCCAACAATAAAAGGTTCGCATGCAGAAAGACCGTCAAGACCCAAACGATTCACACAAGAAAGTGATATAAAAGAATGAGTAGCTCTAGAATCAAACAATACATCTACCGTGTGCATAGAAATATAAACGATACCTGACGTAGTTGCAGCCCCTACGTTATCAGTCCGTCTCATCTCATACAATCGGGGTGGGGCTGATCTAGTGCTAGCTGTATCCTTATGCTCAGTTTTGCCTCTGCCACTGCCATGTCCATTGACTGACCAATAACTGTACCTGCCGGAGTAGGAGACTGTTTGGCAAGGATTCTATTCGCTTTCTCACAATACAATGCCCGATGTCCCTGCTTCCCGCACGTAAAGCCAGTAACATGGCGCAAGGAATAATAAGAACTAACATGCCCAGGAACTCCACAATTAAAACAAACTCTCGACGCTCCTCCACTGGATTGAGGGGAACCAATGGAAGACTACCCCGAAGCTTGGGGCCTACACGATCTGCTTCCTCGAAAACTACCAAAAAACTTCGGCTTCTTTAAACAAGGAGCTGTAGGAACCGGAATCGTAACCATCTCATAAGTGAGCGCTCTATCTTGATATTCCCGCAGAGTAGTACACCCAAGACCCGCCATGTACTTTCGGACCTTGGGTTTCATTCTTGCATCAAAATGAAGTATTTTGTCTATTTCATCCTTAACCCAATCTTGGATATACACTAATTGCTTATTGTATGTCTTGATTGCCTCAGAAATAGGAACGTCTTCGGGTTGAGCTCTGAAGAATTCGCTGACTCTAGCTAACCGTACCGGCGCTGGACAATACTGTGCTTCCATTAGTTCTTTAAACTCTTCCCAAGTGACATCACGGTCTCTGGGCTTAACAGCTCGCCACCAGTCAGACGCATCATCAGTAGTTAAGTACTGAGCAATCAAGACCCTCTTGGCCGCAGGGCATCCAATACCATCAAATATCCTATCCAGTTCAACCAGCCAATCGTCCCAGTTATTAGCATCGCCTGAACTATGAAATCTAGGAGGGTTCATTTTCATAACTTCTTGATGCCACCGATCTTCAACAGTCCTGCTAGTGTTAATGTTCTGCACCACTTGAGCTAATTGGTGCACTTGAGTTACAACTTGCTGGAGGACATTAGGCACTTCGGCCTCTGCACTCCCATCTGCACCTCCCGAAGGAATCGGGTCTGATCTAGCTACAGAATGAGATGCCGAGTCTGTAACGGACATCTCAGACTCAGATACGGCTACTCTGCCACGGCCTCGGCCGCATTGATGGATAGCTCTACCTCTCGGCATACTAAAGAATAAGAATGGTTCAACAAGAAAACAAATACAACAATAGATTACGCAATAACAAGAATAATTACTCCCTAAGGAAAGAAACAATCAACCTCCGAAGAGTCTTCCAGCACAGGCAACACGAAATGGTAGCATGCCAATGATATCGTAGACAACAACCGACTTACTTTAACGAACCCGAAACACCGACAGCATAGGTATCCATAAACCTAAGATCTCATACCATATTCTGTAACACCCCCATGATTTACGGAGATATTACAGTGCCGTAGATTCCTTTTGGGGAACCTACCAGACTTTGACCAATATAAAACACATTAACAAACAACAAACTGAGACATTAATACGTATAAAACAAAAAACACCCTTAGTACGACATAAATCCCAAGATAGTACATTACATAATCCCGTTGGATCGCAACAAATACAAAAACTCAATTTGATCCAACCACAACATCAAAAGCCATCATTAAACACAAATTACATCACGTGACAGTACCCGTGCGAGTACAAAACAAAACTCGACTATGACCACGACCATACGACCACCGACTCAAAATAATGCACGATATCAATGCTGCCCACCAAGCTCGTGTCCGCCCTGTGTTGGCTCTCCTACTGGACCTGTACCTGAATACACAAAAGTATATCCACCCCCGAAGGGGTCAGCAAGAAGCTGGCAAGTACAACGATTACAGAATATGTTCAACAAATGAATGTTCAACAAAACCACAGTGACATCACATATATTCCGGAATACAATACCATAATCATCATCACAAAATAACCTCCCGAGCTATACTGGCCCTGTACCACTCGAGCAAGATACACACCCCAGGGTAGGGGTGAGCAAAACCGAACTGAGAAACCGAGAAACCAAAAAAAATCGACGAAACCGAAACCGAAAAACCGAAACCAAATCAAAACCATTGGTTTGGGTTTAGAATTTTTAAAAACCGAAAAGTCGGTTTCGGTTTCGGTTTATACACTAGAAACCGAACCGATATCATTTAATATATATTTCGTAAATTTTATATGTATATATGCATTATGTAGAATAGACAAAAACAGTGTCCTGGTCTGGTGGTTAGAACGCTGGTATTCCGCGGGTTGGTCCCAGGTTCGATTCCTATCCAATACACATTTTTAAGTTTTTTTGAAGAATAGACAAAAATCGGGTTGGTTGGGTTTAAACCCGAAACTAACCCATAAAAAACCAAAAAACCGAGAAACCGAACCCATTGGGTTGGTTTCGGTTTGGGTTTGATTTTTTGGAAACCGAAGCTTGTCGGTTTGGGTTCGGTTTTAGCCTAAAACCGACCCAAACCGACCCATGCTCACCCCTACCCCAGGGACACCTCATCAGGCCCTCCATGGTGTATAGCCCAACCGAGTGATCCACAGAATTCGAAGTCTAACAAATCCCATGGGACCCTCGCTGGTTTTACTCGGCTCGCACACACTTAATAAACACATGGTACAAATCACATTTTCACAAAATCACCATTTTCACATATTCACACGAAGTACAATAAATGTAATCAGAGTACTTGCCTCAATTCGAACGACACGGGAAACAATGAACGAATGAATGTACGATCCGAACTTCCTTCAACAAATCAACCCTAACAAAACGAAATACCGAATCAACACACATCACTATGGGAACGAAAGGATTCACCCTAAGTTCTACCCTTAGGAACATTTAATCTGACACTATGGGGGCGGAGTTGACTATACACCATTTAACAGATGAAAACTCGAAACAAAATCCGTAGACTTCAAGAAAAACAAGGAATTATGACTTCATAATCTAACACAAATCAAGGCCAAGACGGACCAGAGAAGCAAAATCTTAACAAATCCCCAAAATTTCCAAAAACTAGGGATTAAACAATTTTTACCTTGATTTGGATGATAAACTTGATGAAATCTTGTTAGATTGATACTAGGAACTCAAAAAATGTTGTTGGATGGTGAAATCTGGTCGAAATCCACACCTTCCTACGCTGCAAATCGCCCATCCGCCGGAGGAGAGGAAGAAGAAATGAAAAATGACATTTCTAGAACCTGTCCCCCTATATATACACTGGGTAGGATTAGCGAACGCTACAGCTAAAATTTAGTGTGCCCTAACAGGTTAAAGGCGGTGCACTGTTGAGGAAATGGCAGTCCAGAACCTTCTGTCTGACTCCGATAGCGTGCGCTACCCAAACATTAGCGTGCGCTATCTATCGCCACTAGCGCGCGCTATCTGTTAGGAATACTTGTTAGATTTTGATGAAGTCATTAATATAAAATCAAATATTTATTACTTGGCAAAAAATGTAAGGAAGAACCAAATGAGTATCTTCCATAGGCCAAAATATGTTAAGTATAAAACCTGGCAAAATGTAAAGAAGAACCAAATGAGTGTCTTCTATAGGCCAAAAATTAGTTAGGCTGAAAATCGGCTAAGTACTGAGTACAGCTAAGTACATCAGAGAGGATCAGTCGAGTCAAGTCAGAGTAGTCCTGGTCAACATAATTTATCAGAGAAGTTTGACCAGACTGCAGCCAAGGTACCTCAGGGAAGTCACCTGATCAGATAAGTCACAAACAGTGAACAGCAGAGAGGTCCTGACTGCAGAGATGTTAGCTGCATATCAGCCTACTCGAAGTCAGCCAAGTACTCCAAGTCCACGTCAGCATGAGTTGAAAAGTCAAGTATTACGGAAAGTCACATGCAACGTGAAGAGACAAATTGGAGTGATTCCCGCTAGAGATATGATTTAAATAAATCATCCAGACCCACCTTGAAGACTTTAATCGTTTTATATTCAAAAGATTCGGCGCTCACATGCAGAAGTCTTCACAACGGTCGGAAGATAAAATAAAATAATGGGAATCCAGCCTTGCAACGTTCAGAAATTAAACAAAGAAGTCTCCCTCTCCAACGGACGGATTTGTTCAAAAGATTTGCAACGGCTACAAGGAAAAAGCTCAGAGATCGTGACCTATATATATCCGAAGATTTGAAGCTGAGCAACTACCGGTGCGAACATACTTTCAAGCGATCAAAGCAATCAAGCAATAAAAAGCAATCAATAGCATCGTGAAAAGAGCGGTTCTAAGAGTTCATACTTAAAGAAGCTCTTAGTTGGAGAAGACAAAAACTCTTGTCTATAATCCTGAGTACGGGGTACTTCACTGGTTGAAGTAAGAGACTGTAAAGGCATCCAAGGATCGAGGATCAAGAGGTGCAAGGCAGTCAAGTGTGTACAACGACACGGATTTACACTGGTTGGAAGCTGTTGTAGTGTGGTTTGAATCACTGTAATATTTATCACTGGTTGAGAATTATAGTGAATTCATCTCCAACTGGTTTAGAGAAAAGTGGATTAGTAGAGGATTACCCCACCTCTGAAACCACTATAATTGCCTGCGTTATTCTTGCTTTATTGCATCATACTTTAATCGCTGCATTCATTGTTAAGTGTTTCATTAGTTGCTTTCTATTCGTCATCACCGACTTCCGAATATATTAAATAACAAACGACTCCAAGTCATTTGTTTACCTATCACCAAGAAACTCACTCTTCGTGAAAAGAGTTTAAGAGTTTCTACAAGTCTATTCACCCCCTCTAGACTTGTACCAGACGACTTGTGACCTACAAGTGGTATCGAGAGGTTGGTTCATTTATTTCACGAACAGATCTATATCGGATATATATCTTTACTCTCACTTTATAATGGAACACATGCACTCTTGACTCCTGTGTTTTCGATTGACGAGTATGATCATGGAAGATAAGGATGCGAGACACACTTATCTTCGATTCGTGACGACATGTGGTGCATCATCGAGTACGGTCCATTCATCTTTGAGAAGGACAACACAAACGAGAGGAGATCGCAGCAGGAAGCCGAGAGAAGATTCCTAAGAAGAGGACGGAGTCGACTCCCGAAGAAAGAAAGGCGCCAATCTTGATAACCGGGCCAGAGATGTGTTATATCAAACTCTTGACAAATCCACCATGGTCAAGATCAAGAACCGTAAGAATGCCAAAGAAATGGGACACATTAGCCCTAATGTGTGAAGGAACGAGTGATCAAGGAAAACAAGTCACAATTGCTATCCAAAAATTTGACAACTTTAAAATGAAGAATGGTGAATCCATAGATCAAGTGGACACAAGGTTCACTGAGATTATTAATGAGATCAACTCCCTCGGAAAAACCTATGGCAACAGGGAAATGGCACTTAAGGTTCTCAGATCTCTCAACCCCGAATGGAGCATGAAGGCCATGGCCATGAGAGAGTCCAAGGACCTGAATAAGATAAAGATTCAAGAGGCTTCTCGATCGAAGGCTTATGAGTTCGAGCTTCCAAGTTCATCCTCAACTGAGCCTGCAGAGAAGGGAATCGCATTTGCAGCCGAGTCCCCTGCCAAGAGCCTATCTGATGTGAAACCTCCAAATCCACTAGATTTTGAGGAAGAAATGGAGTTCATAATGCAAAGGTTCAGCAATTTTAGAAAGAACTACTCCAAATACAAGAAAAATTATAAGGAGAATCCAAGAAGGAACCAGAAGGCTGGAAGCTGGAAAGTAGAATGCTACAATTGTCACAAAACAGGACACATCCAAATGGACTGTCCTGAGCTCAAGAAGGACGAAACCAAGAAGGAGGTGGGCAGAAAGGAAGATAGAAGAAAGGCCCTCATCGGAGAAGACCAGGAGCATGTCGAATCAAGCAATGGATTCTTTTCGATGAAGATGAGGTGTATGATCGCTGATGGCAAACCTAGCCGATGAAGAGGTAACTTCTAAACCCACCGGTTCAAATAATAGCTCACCATGTCCCAAGATATGGATCTGCACGAATCGGTAAATCAGTTATTTAAAGATTTTGAAACACTCAAATCGCACACCAAATCAGTATGAGAGAAGACTCAGTACAAGATGAGAATAGGCGGTGAAAAATGATTTCAAAAACTCGGCTAGATTTGAATAAGGTTGAGATAAGCTGCGGTGACTTTAAAAACCAGTGACATTAACATTTGAGATAAACAGACTAACCATTTTACTTAAAGAAAAATCACCGCACTTACTCATGCCAAAAACGAGTTTACTAAGTGACACGGGTGAATAAGACTCAGGCGCGAAATAACCTCCCTGAAGGCGTCTTCAACCCTGGAAGAATTGTGTACCAACAAAAGGCCACTATATTCCAAATCAGGCCTTGGATATGATCCTCACACTTCCTCTAGTTCTAAAAGAAAATTTATCAAGGGAGAAACAATTGTCTCGACTGTTGAGCCTACGTATAAACCGATATTCAAAAACAGGCAACAACCAAGTCAAATGTCTAGGCTGCAGTCAGGTTACACCAGGCAGCCACCTAGACAGCGACTAGGCAAGCTGTGCAAAAGCAAAGAAATGCATAACATGCCCACTATTACCAACAACTCCCCAAAAACAG
The DNA here is from genome assembly GCA_033398695.1 of Orobanche coerulescens. NCBI lineage: Eukaryota > Viridiplantae > Streptophyta > Magnoliopsida > Lamiales > Orobanchaceae > Orobanche > Orobanche coerulescens. The sequence goes on from CM065806.1 coordinate 109,331,823, forward strand.
ATTTCATAATGGGAGGAGCAGATGGAAACCTCAAGGTTATCCTAATTACCAAAATGAACAAGTGTGGAGACCACAAAGATTTAATAAATGGTCTCAGCCTAGATTTAGAAATGGCCCACACTATCAACATTTTGAGGAATATCCGGTATACAATCCCAACAGGAGATTTAGACCTCGAACTTACACACCTTATGAAGGTTATAATAATAATAACAATTTCTATAATCCAAGGAGAAATCAATTCTCCAGGAAACCAGCTAACCCCAAAGGACCCACACAGATTTAGGTACCTAAATCTCTGCTTGTCTAATTGCAGAAAAGGTGGAAGGACTACAACCACATCTCCACAAGCTCAAATTTTGGAGGTGAAGAATGGTTCGTAGATTCTGGATGCTCGAGGCATATGACCGGGAACAAGAAGATGCTGTCCAAATACACTAAAGAAAGAGGTCCCGATGTAACCTTTGGAGATAGCTCTAGAGGACAGACAAAAGGCTTTGGAGAGCTGCACAGAAACATTGTGATATCCAAAGTTCATTATGTCAAAGGACTCAAGTACAACCTCCTGAGCATTAAGCCAGTTCTGTGACGAGAAGAACCTAGTAGTCTTCACCATCTTGAAGTGTATGGTGATAGACATCTTATCTGGAGAAATAAAGCTACAAGGTTTCAGAAGAAGAGATGTCTACATGATTGATTGGAACACAGGAACACCTAACTCCTGTTTTCTATCCAAGACGATGGCGAGAATGGATGGCTGTGGCACAAAAGACTATGTCACCTGAACTTCAAAGCCATCAACAAGATTAGTTCTCAGAAGCTGGTCAGAGGACTTCCAAATGAAGCATTCAAGAAGGAAGCACTTTGTGATGCATGTCAGAAAGGAAAGCAGACCAAGGCATCGTTCAAGCCAGTTCAGCCTACAACGCTCACAACAAGGATCTTAGATCTACTCCACATGGATCTATTTGGTCCTATCAAGCCAAGGACTTTGAGCGGCCGAAAGCATGCCCTTGTTATAGTAGATGATTATTCAAGGTACACTTGGATTATCTTCCTATACAAGAAAAGTGAAACCTTGACCAAGCTACCTGAGCTGCTGAGAAGGATCCAGAATGAGAAATCCCTTTCCATAATCAAGATCAGATCAGATAGAGGAGGAGAGTTTCTCAACAAGGCGATAACTGATTACAGCGATCAGAATGGGATCCAGCATGAGCTCTCTGCAGCCAGGACGCCCCAGCAGAATGGTGTTGCTGAAAGAAGGAACAGAACCCTGAAGGAAGCAGCAAGGTCCATGATTGCAGAAGCGGACCTGCCCAAGAGGTTCTGGGCTGAAGATGTTAACACAGCCTCTCACACCCAGAACAGGAGCATGATAGTAGGGAGACATGGCAAAACTCCCTATGAGGTTTGGAATAATAGAACTCCTACTGTTGCTTACTTTCATGTTTTTGGTTGTAAGTGTTTCATCCACAACAATGGTAAAACACAACTAAATGCCTTTGATGCTAAAACTGATGACGGTCTCTTTATGGGACATTCCCAAAGAAGCAAGGCATATAGAGTTTTTAATAAAAGAACCTTAGTTGTGGAGGAAACACCCCATGTTGTTTTTGATGAATCTACCGTTGAGTACAGGAAACAAGTTGAGCTAATTGAGAACAAGCTCAAGTCAGCAACCCTTGAAGAAGTCATTATACATGACACTGGAATGGTGGACTCACCTGCAGACCAGCCTGATCACCTAACTGCAGCTGCTGAAGACCCAACTGCAGATCAGACAGGATCACCAAACCTATCTGATCCAGTTGCTGCTGAAGAAGACCCAGCCGGAGCTGAAAAAGACTCATCTGCAGATCAGAACCAACCTGCAGATGACAAGACAGAGCCGATCCGATTGCACGTAACCCAGTGATGCAGATAACCACCAGGGCAATCCAACAGGGGGAACAAACCCAGAAGAGGACGATATTCCCAAATAGCTCAAGGATCACCCAATTCAGCAAATTATCAGAAAGTTGACTGATGGAGTTAAGACGAGACAGTCAACCCTACCAGCAGGAATGGCGATGTTCTCATGTTTTATGTCGCAAATTGAACCTAAAACCACAGAACAAGCCTTGGAAGATTATTCATGGATTAATTCCATGCAAGAGGAATTGGAGCAGATGGAAAGAAACAAAGTTTGGGAACTAACAGACAGACCTGATCACAAGAAAGTTATTGGCACCAAATGGGTGTACCAAAACAAGAGTGATGAAGACGGAGCTGTTGTTAGGAATAAGGCCAGACTTGTAGCAAAAGGTTATGCACAGTGTGAGGGAATAGATTTTGATGAAACCTATGCACCTGTTGCAAGATTAGAGGCCATCAGACTATTCCTCGCATATGCTGCATTTAAGGACTTTGAAGTATATCAGATGGATGTAAAGAGTGCTTTTCTGAACGGAATCCTAGAAGAAGAAGTCTATGTAGAGCAACCCCTGTGTTTTGTCAAAGGAGACAAAGTCTATAAGCTGTTGAAGGCTCTTTATGGACTCAAGCAAGCACCAAGAGCGTGGTATGAAACACTATCTGTGTTTCTTGAGAAAAATGGATTTTGCAAAGGGAAGGTGGACAAGACCCTATTCAGAGTGGAGCACGAAGGCCACATATTAATAGTCCAGATTTATGTAGATGACATCATATTCGGATCAACCAATCCAGAGTTATGCGAGAAATTCTCCAACCTCATGCAAGGAGAATTTGAGATGAGTATGATGGGAAAGCTTAACTTCTTTCTCGGACTACAAGTTAAGCAGATGGAAAAAGGAATTTTCATCAACCAAGCAAAGTATACCAGAGATCTTATCAAGAGATATGGAATGGAATCATCCAAGCCCGCAAGAATTCCTATGAGCACAAGTACTCACCTGGATGCAGACGAGGCAGGCATATCAGTGGACTCAACCCACTACAGAGGACTCATTGGATCGCTTCTGTACCTCACTGCAAGCAGGCCAGACATATCCTATGCCGTAGGAGTTTGTGCACGATTCCAGTCCAAGCCGAAGCAATCACACCTAGATGCAGCCAAGAGAATAATAAAGTACCTTAAGTCTACAATTAATGTTGGACTATGGTATCCCAAGGATGATAATTTCGAGCTGTCAGGATACTCAGATGCGGATTTCGCAGGATGCAAAATCAACAGGAAGAGCACTAGTGGAACGTGTCAATTCCTGGGAACCAGACTGATATCCTGGTTTAGCAAGAAGCAGGTTTCTAACTCTATCTCCACCACAGAGTCAGAATACCTAGCTGCAGGTAGCTGTTGTGCACAGATTTTATGGATCAGACAACAACTAAGGGATTATAATATCATCGCCAACGAAGTTCCAATCTGGTGTGATAACAATAGTGCTATTGCAATAACCAACAATCCGGTTTTGCATTCAAGGACGAAGCACATTGATGTTAAGCACCACTTCATCAGAGACCATGTGCTTAACAAAAGGGTTAGAGTTGAAAGAGTCAGCACAGACTACCAGATAGCTGACATCTTCACTAAACCCTTGCCAGAAGAAAGATTTCTGGAGCTGAGCAGAGATCTTGGATTACTAGATTGGGAATCTAGTACTGAAGCAAGCTGAAGCATTTCAGAGGAAGGACGGACCCAGCTGGAGAATCAGACCCTAGCTGATCCAGGCAAGAAGACGAAGGACGAACAAAGGAACCTAGCTGATCAGAATACCAGGCGAGAAGTCAACTCACCTGATGCAGAGCGGTCAACAGTCAACAAATCAGACCAACTAAGTTTTCTAAACTGACCTCTGAATATTTAGTTATTATCTGCCATATTTATGATATCATTATATTAATTTTGGATAACAACTGGCATTTAAATATATATTTTCCTAAGCCAAGTGGCAATTTTAATACACGCGTCAATCGCCTATTAAATCAACCTCCGCGGTGGCCAATCAGAATCAACCGTCGAATTTTAAAATGGGCCACCGATTCAAATTTGAAATTCAAAAGAATATCAAAAGGCGTACCACCATTTCAAATATATAATAAATTAATACAAACGTCTTTTCATCTTCTTTATAAGGAAAGAAGACCTTTCACTTTACTCTTTACGCTTACAGAAACCCTAGATTTTTCAGAGCAAAAATTTCTTGAACACCAAATACGCTAAAATCTTTTATTTGCAGAAATGGCATCTTACTTCGAAGGAGTTAATTTGAAGGCGGTGAAAGACCAGATCATTTTCTCGCTGTTCGTCGACTTTGAAGGCTTATTGGAAGCCAATTTGGAGGACTACGACATGCTTAATCTGATTCGCGCAATGAAGCTTAATGGGATCTACCCATTTCTAGACATTAATCCTCAACACCTGTACAAAGAGGATGTTATCTCATTCTATCGCGAAGCTTATTTGATTCAAGACGAAATTCATAGCACAGTTGGCGGAATACCAGTCAGCATATCTCGAGAGACGATCCGTACTGTCTTCGGAATGAAGCACCGTGGTTTAGCAGTCGAAGCTCTCAAGCAATCCGCCGCCGAAACCTGGAAAAAGATTAAGGTGGAAAATATCCCAGAAAAACTGAAATTCACTGCCAAGAGGAGTGAACTCAAGAGGATTTACCGTTTTGCGTTGGACATTACCAACAAAATAATAATGGGGATGGCCGGAAGTTATGATCAACTGTCGTCGTCAAAGTTTATGGTGCTGGGAGCACTGATTCAGGAAGAAGAAGTTGACTGGGCAGACTACATCTTCAGGCAACTTGTGCGAGAGGTCAACAAAGCCGAATGGCTTGTTGATGAGAAGAGGTTCAAAACAAAGCTGGCGTTTGGAACGCAACTAAGTTGGTTTTTGGAAAAGACTGGTGTGGCAAAGGGAAACACTGACCCCTTCCACCCCAACAAAAGACTTGGTCATATGGACCACGAGAAGGTGAGGAAATTCGGAGGCACTGGGAGAGCAGCTCAGATGTTGAAGGAGCTGCCGGACACAAGGACATATCCGAGATACTATTCATCAGGAGAGTCGGACAGACCTGCAGCCGATATCGCAACTGCAGTCGAGTCAGACACCGCGTCCGAAGACACTCCCATTGCAGTCAGATTTAAGAGAAGGGGACCAGCCCCTGAAGGACCCTCTATTCTGCAGTCATCACCAGAACCCTCTCCCAAGAGGCCAAGGAAACTGCAATTTAGTGAGGAAGAGCAGTCTGAACATCTTGCCAGTCCCTCAGCCAGATCACCAATTCATCTGGAAGACCTGCCTGCACCAGGCACCCTCGAGACTCGGATTGTACCTGTACTCCAAAGAAGAAGAAGAAGAAGCAGGTCTCATAATTTCTATCCCTGAAGCTAATTATACCTTTCACCTGCTAGAAAACAATACTTTCAACCTATCAATTGAGCAACTCCAGCTTGTTAAGCCACAAGCATTAAAACACTCTTTTGTAAATATTTTTGAAGAGTGGAAGTTTTTCAAAACTCTGACATTTTCAAACCTTCAAACTTACATTGCAACTAGTGGTTGGGAATATCCCCAAGCCACTGAGGAGGTTCTGATTCACTTTTGCAAAGAATCAGACTTAGTATTAATCCTCCAGGATAATTGGTTCATGCCCCATTTTAAAACAAACATGGACCAATTTATCCATTCCATAATGCTTAGCATTTTTGATGGTTCTTTTGGAGAAGAGGAGGAGGAGGAAGTTGAAAAAGAAATTAGAATTGAGGAGGTAGATGGAGAAGGAAATAAAGAAGTTGTTGATTTGGTTGATGAAGAAGAAGAAGAAGAGCAGGAAGAGAGAAGAACAGAAGAAAATACTCTAGTTGAAAAACAGTCAGGAGAAATTGAGAAAACAGAAGAGTTGGCTGATGAAGAAGAAGAAGAAGGAGAAGAGGTATAACAAGAGAAAGATGGAGAAAAGGATGATGATGATGATGATGATGATGGAGAAAAAGAGGAGAAGGATGATGATAACAATGATGATGATAATGATGATGATGATGGAGGAGATACAGGAGCCGAAAAAGAAAATGAAAAAGAAAAGGATGAGGAGGAAGAAAAAGAAAATATTGAAGAAAAGGCAGAAGAAGAGAAGGAGGAGGATCATGAGAAAGAGGAAGAGAAAGAAGAAGAAAAGGAGCCAGAGCCGGATCACGAAGCTGCAGATAGGACTGTGGTACCTGCCCGGTACACTAGCCTAGACGCAGAGCTAGCTGAAGACTCCAGGTCAGGGACCCCGGAGAAAACCCCCTATGGACTACCAGCTGCAGACAGAAGCCTGCAGTCTAGTGGTTCTTTTGCAGAAGGCTCAAAAGAGCACTCTCCATCAGCTCAGATATCTCCTGCCATGACTGAGCTGATCAGGCAAATAGTCAAAGATACAATTGGAGAGATGCTGACGTCTCAGGTCACTCCTGACCTTCAATCAATCAATTCAAAGATCGACACTCTGCTACAGAGAGAGATTCCTCAGCCCCCTCCCCCTACCAACAACAGAATGCCATTTGGCATGTCTGATTGGATGAGCAGAATGGAGCAGCAATTAACTACCCTTGTTGATGCTGGCAAAAAGGAGGAAGAGAGAGTTCAGGGGGAACGAAGTAATCAAGGAGATATAAGGGCGGAGATAAGATCAAAGAAGAAGCAAGATGTCCTTCAAATTGAAGGACCTTCAAGTCTGAAGAGGAAGGGAGCTGCGGATCCAGATGAACAGGCTGACCAGCCTGAAGGCAAGAAAAGGAGGACTAGAGGAGGTTTTGGGCCTACTCTAGAATGGGAAGGAAAGGAGCTGTGGTATGTTGAGGATTTTATACCATATGAAGCCCTGCCCATGTGGGGATCTGCAAAGAAGAAATTCATCAGAGATTACTACGTCTGGGAAATACTCCAGGATGATAATCTCTCCCCACAGCAGATCTTCATCAATTTCATGGAAGAAGCTCACCCAAAACTCTGGACTATTCTGAAGAAGCATGCTAAGGAACAAAACGCTTATCCTATGATTCCCTCATTCAGAGCAGAGGAAGCGCCGACCCGTCTGGACAATGAGCTTAATGAGCTAGAGCTTCAAAGAGAAATCAAGCAGTTATGTCTTGAGAATAGATTTACATCACAACAAGAAAAAGACTTTGAAGCTCTTGTTGTGAAGAGAAAATATGGTCTTTCCCCAGTCAAGATAAGACCAATTGGAGCCAAACCCTTCAGACCTTCCAAACAGCCTATTCGCAGAGGCAGAGGAAGAGGCAGATGACTTCATTTCTTTGTACTTGTAATTTTTTTCTTATCTGTACCTGTAAAAACCTTCCTGTAAAACTCAATCATAATCAAGTCAGAAAAGTTTTATAACAGTCTGTTGAATGACAATTTCCTGTTGTCTCAATATTAGACTGATTTTAGTTTGTGTCTTGCACTTAAGTGCAGACTTGGTCATTTGATTACTTGCTTAAAGTTTTGCCATCATCAAAATAGGGGGAATTTGTTAGGAATACTTGTTAGATTTTGATGATGTCATTAATATAAAATCAAATGTTTATTACTTGGCAAAAATGTAAGGAAGAACCAAATGAGTATCTTCCATAGGCCAAAATATGTTAAGTATAAAACCTGGCAAAATGTAAAGTGTCTTCTATAGGCCAAAAATTAGTTAGGCTGAAAATCGGCTAAGTACTGAGTACAGCTAAGTACATCAGAGAGGATCAGTCGAGTCAAGTCAGAGTAGTCCTGGTCAACATAATTTATCAGAGAAGATTGACCAGACTGCAGCCAAGGTACCTCAGGGAAGTCACCTGATCAGATAAGTCACAAACAGTGAACAGCAGAGAGGTCCTGACTGCAGAGATGTTAGCTGCATATCGGCTACTCAAGTCGACCAAGTACTCCAAGTCCACGTCAGCATGAGTTGAAAAGTCAAGTATTACGGAAAGTCACATGCAACGTGAAGAGACAAATTGGAGTGATTCCCGCTAGAGATATTATTTAAATAAATCATCCAGACCCACCTTGAAGACTTTAATCGTTTTATATTCAAAAGATTCGCCGCTCACATGCAGAAGTCTTCACAACGGTCGGAAGATAAAATAAAATAATGGGAATCCAGCCTTGCAACGTTCAGAAATTAAACAAAGAAGTCTACCTCTCCAACGGACGGATTTGTTCAAAAGATTTGCAACGGCTACAAGGAAAAAGCTCAGAGATCGTGACCTATATATATCCGAAGATTTGAAGCTGAGCAACTACCGGTGCGAACATACTTTCAAGCGATCAAAGCAATCAAGCAATAAAAAGCAATCAATAGTATCGTGAAAAGAGCGGTTCTAAGAGTTCATACTTAAAGAAGCTCTTAGTTGGAGAAGACAAAAACTCTTGTCTATAATCCTGAGTACGGGGTACTTCACTGGTTGAAGTAAGAGACTGTAAAGGCATCCAAGGATCGAGGATCAAGAGGTGCAAGGCAGTCAAGTGTGTACAACGGCACGGATTTCCACTGGTTGGAAGCTGTTGTAGTGTGGTTCGAATCACTGTAATATTTATCACTGGTTGAGAATTATAGTGAATTCATCTCCAACTGGTTTGGAGAAAAGTGGATTAGTATAGGATTACCCCACCTCTGAAACCACTATAATTGCCTGCGTTATTTACTGTTTTATTGCATCATACTTTAACTGCTGCATTCATTGTTAAGTGTTTCATTAGTTGCTTTCTATTCGTCATCAGCTGACTTCCATATATATTAAATAACAAACGACTCCAAGTCATTTGTTTACCTATCAGCTGAAGAAACTCACTCTTCGTGAAAAAGAGTTTAAGAGTTTCTACAAGTCTATTCACCCCCCCTCTAGACTTGTACCTGGACGACTTGTGACCTACACTATCTCCACAATAGCGTGCGTTACCTGCTAGTACCTGTAGTCCTGAAACGTTTCTGTCTTCACTGACCTGCCGATTTAGCGCGCGCTACCTCACTAATAATGTGTGATAGTCGATCAAAACAGCGTACGCTAGTCTGTCCATAATGTGCGCTAACGCCCCATTCCAGAGTCCAGAAAGCTCACTGCCCAGCAGACCTAGCGCGCGCTATGCATAACAGTAGCGTGCGCTACTCACACATAGTTAGCGTGCGCTAGAAATACAGTCTAGCGTGCGCTAACTGCTACTCTCCAGAATTAAATTAGCAAAGTCCGGCCAAAACGAGCACAACCCGAAAATCACAAAACTCAATAATTACCAACCATGAACATACCAAGGTCAATCATCAATACATACGATCCAAATAACCACAATACCACAAAATACATCTAAAACAGCACTCATAAAATACACGGATATTACAGCCTAGTCCTCTAGGAACTTCATGAACCTTTAATCTAAATCCAAAGTAACTTCATGAGCATAGTCCTCTAGGATCTCCATGAACCTTTAATCCAAATCCAAAAGATTGAAAGGAACTTCTTGAGTCTAGTCCTCTACGAACCTCATTAACCTTTAATCCAAATCCGAAGGAACTTCATTAGCTTAGTCCTCTAGGAATCGCATGAACCTTTAATCCAAATCCAAAGAATCCACATAAGGCTAGTCCTCTAGGAACCTCATGAATCTTAATTGAAATTTAAATGAACTTTATGAGCCTAGTCCTCTAGGAACCTCATGAACCATAAATCCAAATCTAATACTTCATGAGCCCTGTCCTCTGAGAACCTCATTAACCTTAAATCTAAATCCAAAGGACTTCATTAGCCTAGTCCGCTAGGAACCTCATGAATCTTTAATCCAATCCAAAGGAACTTCATGAGCCTAGTCCTCTAGCAACTTCATGAAACGTAAGTCCAAATTTAATGGAACTTCATGAGCCTACTCCTCTGGGAACCTCATGAACCTTAAATCCAAATCCAAAGGAACTTCATTAGCCTAGTCCTCTAGGAACCTCATGGACCTTTAATCCAAATCCGAAGGAACTTCATGAGTCTAGTCCTCTAGGAACCTCATGAACCTTAAATCCAAATCCTAAGGAACTTCATGAGCTTAGTCCTCTAGGAACTTCATGAACCTTTAATCAAAATTCAAAAGAACTTCATGAGCCAAGTCCTCTAGGAACCTCATTAATCTAAAATACAAATTGAAAGGAACTTCTTGAGTCTAGTCTGTTAGGGTTGTATACGTCAAAGCATACTTTATGCTTGTATTACCTAATTTCCCGGTCTTTAACTATGAGAATATTTAATTCATTTCATCACATGTTTTGCATATTTATTCATGCTATTGTTATGCAAATGTTGTCTAATTACTTTATATTGTAGATAATATGGTGTGTCGTGTCACACAGAAGATCACAATATCGGTTCCTTATATAATAATATTTAGTTCACAACCTATATAACATTAGATCGTTATGTGAGAGGTTGTAGGATATGCTTGAGATTGGTTGGTCTTGACCATTATCATATATTAGTGTATTCGGTATACGTTGAACAGGATCGAGGTGAGATAGATTCTTCTGTACTGACTATAAGAAGAACGCACATCTCGGACAATTATTATTTCTTAATTCTAGTGCTTAATATTTAATTATATATATTTAATATTTATTGCTTTGATTTATCATGGGTGAGAGCCACAATGATTGACTCAATAAGCTCGATATTTTGGGCAATATTATTATTTATATAATAATTAATGTTATAACTAGAAATTGTGTCCCGAACAATACCTTGAGGCACTCGAAAGGATTATTATACTAAACCCTGCAGGTGGAATTAATTTTCCGATATAATAATAAAAGTCGAGTGGTATACTCATGTATAATATATTAATTAATTAAAAGATGTTAGTAGCTTAAATTAATTAATGGACATGGAATATCTTAAACACGAGAAATAATTAATTCAAATAGGAATTCAATTTCGTAATTTGGGATTTTGGTAGGAAGTGCAATATCAACTTTTTAGTGGACTAATTTGATATTTAATAGAGTCATTATATTAGGAAGAGTTCTAATATAGGAAGATGACATCTATTAAGAGTCCTTACCATATCCTCCTTAAGGTCCCTAGAGTAGCCCAAAATAGCTATAAATAAGAGGCATGGGGTGGCCTATTTTCTTAACTATATTTTAGCCAAAATTTCGATTTTTTTGTATGTGTTTAATTGTGGATCTTGATTTGTGTCTTGGATTCCATAATTTAGTTAACACAATATTTTTTTAAAATACCACCAATATTCAAGAAAAATAGAGAGAAAATCGAAAGGAATTTTGGAAGAACAATTCAGCCGATCCCTGTTACTGTCTAAATAGTCCGGTAGATTTTTGCCCACACGACATCTGGTTAATAGGCGGGATATACTCTAGAAGACTTTGAGGTAGAAATACAAGTAGATCGAAGAAGAATAGAGGGAGTAGTTCGATCGATCCAAGGATCGAATTTCTACCACTTCGCGTCAAAGGTATTAATTACCGACTCCCATGTGTAAATATATTTATTTGATTGTTTATTAATCTGTTTAGTTAATTAATTGACAAGCCTAAATAGATCCAATTTTTATGTTGGCTAGTTTATAAAACCGTTTATAAAATATTTCACCAACTAGCTTCTGCTGTGTTTTATATTCCATCAATTGGTATCGGAGCCGATCTTTAGGTTCTGTTCAATTTAATTAATTTGGTAATTAGTATGCGAGCAATTAAATATTCATATAGTATGATTTTTGGAATATTTTGCTAGAATTTGTCTCGCAGGATAATATGATCCAATTATCATGGCTATGTGATGTTTTTTTATTTATTTACGCATTTTTGGTAATTTGGCCCGGTTTAAGGCATGTATAAGTTTTTTCCGTGAGAAAATCCACGGGTAGAATAGGATTTATTTTTCTTGCAATTTGCTGTAAATTCGATGTATTTTATTTCGAATAATATTGTAATCGAATTGGAACACATAAAGTACGAAAGAGAAAGAAGTCCAGCGCGAAGAAGAGTCCCGATCGGACGAACTGACCGAGACTCGGCCGAGCGTAGGTCCTGTCGGGCCGCAGGTCGGGTAGGCAGCGTGTCGGGTCGGGCAGCGGGTCGTGTAGTTTGGGCAACGGGCAGCAGGTCGGCCAGCGGCCAGCGGGTCAAGTTGTCCGGTTCAGGTCGTTCGATGTATGGTCCTATTCGTTTTTCCGCGAGATGCTTGAAGCAGTGGGAGCAAACGAGCCGAGAATTTTCTCGTTATTTAAAACGAGGAATAAAAGCCATGATAATTGGATTTAATTATCCAATTTTTATTATTTATTGGTTTTATTGTTTTTGATGAATGACATGTATGAATGTATGCGTGATATGTTTCTTACATGTTAGGACGAGAAAATTAAAAACCTTTGTTTTTCAAAATAACTAAGTAATTTTAAATTGATTTTCCAAAATCAAATTGGCCTCCATAATTGGTTTAAATTGTGAAATAATTAGCATGCACATTGACATTAGAGTCTTCCTCCACATCGGATGTGCTGATTATTGGCTCACTAGTTTTAAACTTCAATTAGATAACAAAAAGGTGAATATTATTTTTTATGATAGGACCTCTCCATCTGTAGGACTATTATCATTAAATAATATTCTAAAGATTGTTAAATTATGGTGTTCACTTAGGTGTATTGATTAATAAGCTCCCCATCGGAATCTATGTTAATAAAATACATGGCCAAGAGGAACCAACTATTAATTTTACTTGTCAAAACACATCTTGGCTAGATAGTAAAATTAAGGACGTTAAAATCTACTTGGAAAATATATGTATAAACGTCCACACTATCATGGCTTGCATGTGCGGTTTTTCAAAGTGTTGGTTGATTGCATATATATTGTGTTTTAAGGTTTTTCAATATATTTTGCGTCGAATTATGTGATGAATGGTGTTTTTAATTTTATTATCAGATGTCTTTCAATCCACTAGCTGTTATTCTCAAAGAAAACAAACTTGATGGCACTAACTTTGCCGACTGTAAAAGAAATCTTGATATTGTCTTGACTGCCGAGGGGCATAAATTTGTTCTAACTGAGGAGAGCCCTTTGGAACCAGAAATGGATGCCACTCCTGAAGAGTTGGCTGAATTCCAGAAATGGAAAAAGTATGATGAGATGGCTCGGTGTTACATTTTGCCTTCACTGACAAATGTATTGCAACATCAGCATCAGACGATGGGCTCGGCCGTGGAAATGATAAAAAATCTCACTGAGATGTTTGGTCATCAGAACCGATCTGCCATGCAAAATGCAATGAGGGTTTTGATGACAACCCAAATGTCTGAAAGGACCCCAGTAAGGGATCACGTTCTTAAAATAATGTCTCATTTGAACGAACTGAGCATACTGGGGGCCACTATCGATGCGGAGTCGCAGGTCGATATCAACTTGGGCAGCTTGCCAAGAAGCTTTGAGCAGTTCCGCCTCAACTACAATATGAATCATTGGACTTTCACTTTGGCAGAACTTCTGACAGAGCTTCAATCTGCCGAAGGTCTCTTCAAACAAGGTTATCATCAAATTCTTGCGGCAACCAGTGCTAGTTCTTCAAAACCCAAATGAGGAAAGAAGAAAAATCAGGTTGGCCAGAATCAAGTGGCAACCTTCAAAGCTAAGGGCAAGGCTCCTCAATCAAAGTCTCCTCAGTCCGAGGCGAACAAAAAGCCGAAGGGCAAGTGCTTCAATTGCGGTCTGAAAGGGCATTTCAAGAGTGACTGCCCTAAGAAAGGTACGTCTCATGCACTAGTAGTCAAAACATGTTTGGATGCCTGTTCTATCACTTCGTGGATTGTAGATTCGGGCTCCACTGATTATGTTTGTTATGACTCGCAGGGGTTCCAAGTAACCAAGGTACTTAGTGCGGATGAGATTACTATTAGCTGGGGTGACTATTCCAGGCTGAAGGCTATTGCAGTGGGAGTCGTGCAGTTAAAAGTTAATGATAGGATTCTAGCCCTAAATAATGTACTATTAGTACCTAATTTTTAGAATGAATTTAATTTCAGCTTCTAAATTGCGTTGTGATGGATATTTAGTTTCTTTTGTAGATAATGCAGTTATTAAAAGAAATGGTGAATATGTTTACACGAGTACTTATAATGAAGATCATTAATGCTGCACTAGCTCCCTTTCATAATTATAAATCACTTAATTCTTTGACTAATCCTAATAATAGAAAAGAACCTTCGAGCATAAATCAAATATATTTGTGGCATTTACGATTGGGTCATATTAACCTTAGAAGGATTCAAAGATTGGTGAGCGATGGCCATTGGATTCGCTCCAAGTTGAGTCATTCAATCTACGAATCCTGTCTGAAGGTAAAATGACTAAAAGGGCTTTCCAAAGCAAATGAAATCGTGCACAAAATGTATTGTAATTAGTACACACCGATGTATGTGGTCCAATGAACATCCAGACTGAGGGTGGTTTCGAATACTTCATCACGTTTATAGATGATTATTCGAGATATGGATACATCTATTTGATGCGATGTAAGTCTGAATCTTTTGATAAGTTCAAAGAATTCAAGGTTGAAACGGAGAAGCGTCATGGACAGAGTATCAAGTCACTACGATCTGATCGTGGTGGCGAGTATCTTAGTGGAGAGTTTTTGGATTTCTTGGCACATGAGGGGATCGCTTCCCAGCTCACTGCGCCTGGTACACCACAACAAAATGGTGTTGCTGAAAGAAGAAATCGTACTTTATTAAATATGGTTAGGTCAATGATGAGTTATTCTGATTTGCCTATTTCGTTTTGGGGATACGCCTTGGAAACAGCGGCGTACATTCTAAACTTAGTGCCTTTGAAATCAGTTCCAAAAACACCCACAAAACTGTGGAATGGGCACAAGCCCAGTCTAGGACATGTTCGGATTTGGGGTTCACCAACACACGTGCTGAATAAGGAAGCTGATAAGTTGGCATCTCGTATAGAAGTACGAGTGTTTGTAGGATATCCGAAGGGAACGAAGGGTGGATTATTCTACAGTCCTAAAGATCAGAAGGTCATTGTTAGCACCAATGCCCAGTTCTTAGAGGAGGACTATGTAATAAGACACAATCCTAGGAGTGAGGTCATTCTAGAAGAACTTAGGGGCGAGATTTCGACAATACCAATTGTACAAACACCTAGTGTACCACATATCGACACTATTGTGGATAAGCAAACCAAGGACATGCCTCGTCGTAGTGGGAGGGTTGTTCGTCAACCTGAACATTTCATCGGCGTGGGAGCGTCTTCGGACCACTCCCCGGACTAGGATGAAACGGATCCATGTACGTATAAGCAGGCAGTTTAATACAAGGATGTTGAATCCTGGCAAACAACAATGGAATCCGAGATGGGATCTATGGATTCTAACCAAGTGTGGGAGCTAGTAGAGCTACTCAATAGGTTAAAACCCATTGGAAGTAAGTGGGTCTAGAAGCGTAAGAGAGTATCGAAAGGGAAGGTTGAAACCTTCAAATCAAGGCTTTTTGCGAAAGGTTAGACTCAGAAGGAGGGCATCGACTATGGTGATACATTTTTGCCAGTAGCCTTGCTTAAATCGATCCGGATTCTCTTAGCTATAGCTGCACATTTGGATATGGAGATTTGGCAGATGGATGTCAAGACTGCGTTCTTGAATGGGAGTCTTGATAAGGAAATCTATATGCGCCAACCTGAGGGATTCATTGCTGAAGGAGAGGAGCACTTAGTGTGCAAGCTTAAGAGTGCCATTTATGGTCTTAAGCAAGCATCAAGGTCTTGGAACATGCGATTTAATGAGGTCATTCAATCGTATGGTTTTGAATAGTGTCCTAGTGAGGTTTGTGTATACAAAAAGTGCGATGGAAACGTGCTAGTGTTTCTTGTACTGTACGTAGATGATATACTTCTAATTGGAAACAATGTGAAGGTATTATCAGACGTAAATATATGGCTGTCTGAGCAGTTCGATATGAAGGATTTTGGAGAAGATGGTCACATCCTTGGCATTAAGATCTTTCGAGATTGCAAGAAAAGGATGTTGTGCTTATCTCAGGCATCCTATATCGATACGGTGCTAAAGCGGGTTAGCATGGAGAATTCCAAGAAATGTTTCTTACCTTACAGACATGGAATTAAGCTATCTAAGGCTATGTGTCCTAAGAAACAGAAGGAGATAGATGACATGAAGCTGATCCCTTATGCTTCGGCATTGGGAAGCCTCATGTATGCTATGCTTTGCACCAGGCCTGATATCTGTCATGCTGTAGGCATGGTGGCGAGATATCAGTCGAACCCAGGACCGGGACATTGGATTGCTATCAAGCATATACTCAAGTACCTGAGAAGGACTAGGGAGCATATGCTTGTATATCAATCGGATACACTTTGTCCTTTGGGTTACATTGACTCGGATTTCAGTGCGGACAAAGAAAAGTCGATCACTTTGGGAGGTGGAGCCATCAGTTGGAGGAGTGTGAAGCAGAAATGCATAGCGGACTCTACCATGGAAGCCGAGTATGTAGCAGACTCAGAGGCAGCTAAAGAGGCGGTATGGCTCAAGTACTTCCTAAAGGATTTGGGTGTGATTCCTAATTTGCCTAGGAGTATTACACTTTATTGGGATAATACCGGTGCTGTTGCAAATTCGAAGGAACCACGGGCCCACAAAGCAAGCAAACATATCAAGCGCAAATATCATATCATTCGAGATTTTGTGAAGAGAGGGAATAATATTATCTCCAAGATAGCATCTGAAGACAACCTAGCTGATCCTTTCACGAAAGGGTTGCCCTCAAAGTCATTTGAAGGGCATGTGGAAGGAATGGGGTTGAGATGTATGGCAGTATTGCTTTGAGTATAAGTGGGAGATAGATAGACATAGTCTAGATAGTATACTTCAAAAGCATGCTTTGAGTATAAGTGGGATATTGTTAGGGTTGTATACGTCAAAGCATACTTTATGCTTGTATTACCTAATTTCCCGGTCTTTATCTATGAGAATATTTAATTCATTTCATCACATGTTTTGCATATTTATTCATGCTATTGTTATGCAAATGTTGTCTAATTACTTTATATTGTAAATAATGTAGTGTGTCGTGTCACACAGAAGATCACATTATCGGTTCCTTATATAGTAATATTTAGTTCACAACCTATATAACATTAGACCGTTATGTGAGAGGTTGTAGTATATGCTTGAGATTGGTTGGTCTTGACCATTAACATATATTAGCGTATTCGGTATACGTTGAACAGGATCAAGGTGAGATAGATTCTTCTGTACTGAGTATAAGAAGAACGCACATCTCGGACAATTATTATTTCTTAATTCTAGTGATTAATATTTAATTATATATATTTAATATTTATTGCTTTGATTTATCATGGGTGAGAGCCACAATGATTGACTCAATAAGCTCGATATTTTGGGCAATATTATTATTATTTATATAATAACTAATATTATAACTAGAAATCGTGTCCCGACCAGTCGGGTTGATTATGTCCCTTGAGGCACTCGAAAGGATTATTATATTAAACCCTGCAGGTGGAATTAATTTTCCGATATAATAACAAAAGTCGAGTGGTATACTCATGTATAATATATTAATTAATTAAAAGCTGCAGTAGCTTAAATTAATTAATGGACATGGAATATCTTAACCACGGGAAATAATTAATTCAAAAAGGAGTCCAATGTCGTAATTTGGGATTTTGGTAGGAAGTGCAATATCAACTTTTTAGTGGACTGGGTTGATATTTAATAGAGTCATTATATTAGGAAGAGTTCTAATATAGGAAGATGACATCTATTAAGAGTACTTACCATATCCTCCTTAAGGTCCATAGAGTAGCTCAAAACACCTATAAATAGGATGCATGGGGTGGCCGATTTTATCATCATAATTTGAGCCAAAATTTTCGATTTTTAGTGTGTGTTTAATTATGGATCTTGACTTGTGTCTTGGATTCCATAATTTAGTTAACACAACATTTTTCTAAAATACCACAAATATTCAAGAAAAATAGAGAGAAAATCGAAAGAAATTTTGGAAGAACAATTCGGCCGATCCCTGTTGCTGTCTAAGTAGTCCGGTAGATTGTTACCCACACGACATCCGGATAATAGACGGAATATACTGTAGAAGACTTTGAGGGAGAAATACAATTAGATTGAAGATGAATAAAGGGAGTAGTCCGATCGATCCAAGGAGGGAATTTCTACCACTTCGCGTCAAAGGTATTAATTACCGACTCCCATGCGTAAATATATTTATTTGATTGTTTATTAATCAGTTTAGTTAATTAATTGACAAGCCTAAATAGATTCGGTTTTTATGTTGGTTATTTTATAAAACCGTTTATAAAATATTTTCACCAACTAGCTTCCGTTGCGTTTTATATTCCAACATAGTCCTCTACGAACCTCATTAACGTTTAATCCAAATCCGAAGAAACTTCATGAGCCTAGTCCTCTAGGAACCTCATAAACCTTAAATCTAAATCCTAAGGAACTTCATGAGCCTAGTCCTCTAGGAACTCCGTGATCCTTTATTCCAAATCCAAAAGAACTTCACGAGCCTAGTCCTCTAGGAACCTCACAAACCTTAAATCCAAATTGAAAGGAACTTCTTGAGTGTAGTCCTCTACGAACCTCATTAACGTTTAATTTAAATCTGAAGGAACTTCATGAGCCTAGTCCTCTATTAACCTTATGAACCTTATATCCAAATCCAATGGAACTTCATGAGCCTAATCCTCTAGGAACCGCATGAACCTTTAATCAAATCCAAAGGAACTTCACGAGCCTAGTCCTCTAGCAACTTCATGAAACTTAAATCCAAATTCAATGGAACTTCATGAGCCTAGTCCTCTAGGAACCTCATGAACCTTAAATCCAAATCCAAAGGAACTTCATGAGCCTAGTCCTCTAGGAACCTCATGAACCTTTAATCCAAATTCGAAGGAACTTCTTGAGCCTTGTCTTCTAGGAACCTCATGAACCTTAAATCCAAATCCTAAGGAACTTCATGAGCCTATTCCTCTAGGAACCTCATGAACCTTTAATCTAAATCCGAAGGAAGTTCATGAGCCTAGTCCTCTAGGAACCTCATGAACCTTTAATCCAAATCCGAAGGAACTTCATGAGCCTAGTCCTCTAGGAACCTCATGAACCTTAAATCCAATTCCTAAGGAACTTAATGAGCCTAGTCCTCTAGGACTCCATGAACCTTTAATCAAAATTCAAAATAACTTTGTTGTGCGGCGATTAATACGCCTCGATGGCGATCGGCATGATGGTCAGGAGCCAGTTAAAGAAGACAGACACTGGGCAAGCACCTAGCGATCGGCGTCCAAGGCGATCATCTGTAGGCATCTGGAGATCGCCAATGATATCTGACTGTAGACGATCGTCCCATACTGCGTGTGAACCCAGCACCCGTCAAAGTCTTCGAAGACCGAATCTCGGACGTAGACCCACGTGCAGATCCACAAAAGGCGCCGCAAGATAAGGCCTTTGACCCCAGCCTGTCACTAACCTCACACCTACCGACAAGCCCGCCGAAAGGTACAAGGTGGGTCCTCCCCAGACAGCGACTCAGGACGGGTGCAAGTTTCCCATTGGCCCGCACAGCTGGCTGCCAGCAGCAGCCTCAGACTTTAAGGGAATAGCTCCACGTGACGGGACGATCACCCATCTTATTCTAATATAGAAAACGGCGGTCGCCCACGATCGCCGGAGAGGACCCAGCAACCTTGTCTCCTATAAATAGGAGGCTTCCAACAGCGGCCAAAGGAGATTGAAAAAATACGTACAGAGAGAGATACATTCTAAGAACAGTAGACTTACTGGAGAAACTCACTCACATATACAGAACACCAAAAGCAAGAACTCACAGAGCATCACATCTGGTTCTTCCGGCAATCTTTACGCTCTATAGCTAAGATAACTAGAATCTTTACACTCATTGTAATAAATTCTAACATTAATATTTGTACTCCAAAGTATTTATATTAATAACATCTCGCGAGAGCATTCAAGCCCGGGACTAACAACCCCGACAAATCTTTTGTTATCTATTTTCCCATGGAAGTGTTCTCGCATTTGTTTGTTACTCGACCATTCCAGCAATATCATCTCCGGATAATATTTTGGGTAACAACAATTGGCGCTAGAAGGAGGGCATCTAAACCTTCATTTTTATTCCTACCGTCTCGAAGAACACTCACTGTTCTCCGGGACATATACTTGAAGAGACACTCACTGCTCTTCAAAGAAAACCTTCAGAGACATGACATCTGCTACGACCTCCAAAAGAGACACCCTGCGATCTGCCGGACATCTCATTCCAGCCCAGACCGAATCCCAGCCTACGGCGGAAGGTGACCGCGGTGATACTAGACTCTCACTCCTGCCCCCGAGGGACGGTCCCAGTCTCTCACTCGATCAGTTCCAGACCATGGAACAGATTGAGGAGGCTATAGCCATCCTGAGGGAGCGACGGAGGGCATGCGACTCACCCACCATTACTCCGTCAGCCATCCGCCGAGCAGGCAAGCGGAAGCTCAAGGGGATATATGTTGAGAAATCGACAGAAAGCCCCGAGCCACAGGAAAAGGCTCTCGTAAGGCGGGACGACTCCGTCTTCAGCCGCCTAGGGAGTGATCCCTCGTGGCGACCCGGGCGTTCGGGCCCCAGCCGGGAGGCATCGGAGTCCGAATCCATCACCAAGAGTTCGGCATGTCCGACTCCCAGAAGACAAGCCGGCCAACGGGCCCCCGCTCGCCCAAGAGCTGAGCCCGGTGGTGGAGAACTCATCATCTACCATGGGTCCAGGGGATCAGTACATGATCGCCTTGGCTCACGCTCCGGGAGCCAATCAGCGAGCAGTCAGGCTACGGCGATGGCCGCCATGCAACGCCAACTCGACGAGATGAAGGCGCTCCTGGAAACTGGGGCAGGCGCCAGGAGATCGATCGCTGGACCGAATGAGCCACTAGCGATCCAGATTGAGCTTGACCCAGTTCAACCGAAGATCGCTCCCCCTCAAACACCTCTATATGAGGGGAGATCGGATCCTGAGACCCATCTGAGCAAATTCCGGATTTACATGACCGGATGCGGAGCATCGGCCGCGACGAAATATCGAATTTTCCCATTGACATTGGGCGACCTCGCCCATAGGTGGTACATCTCACTACCACCTCGCTCGATCAATTGTTTTGAAAAGCTGGCGAATGACTTCACGTCGTACTTCGACGCCAAAGTTGCTCGGCCAGAAGGCCCCCACCGCATGATGAAAATCAGGCAGGGGAAGGACGAGCCCGATGAAGACTACATCGACCGGGTGGACAAAATAGTCCTCACCGGCGAGCCTATCAGCGACGAGCTCACTCTCTACTCGGTCCTAGGGGGATTCTATGGCCACTCGCCTATGTTCAGGCACCTTACAAAGAACATCCCCCCGACCTACGCGATATTCCGCGCCAGGTGATTTCTTGGCCAGGCAGAGGATGCTCACCCTCCGCTTAGGCGAGGGATCTGCCGGAGAAGGGAGACGCCCTCCCACATCCAGAAGAAGACGGTCGCCAAGCCCAGAAAGGCAGTCGCAAAGCCGCCTGGTGAATTCAAAGCCTTCGAGGATGTGGAGGTTCACCTCATCCGCAACCTCAATCTATCTCTGGCCCACATCCTTAACGCCATCAAGGGGCGCGAGTGGCTCAACAAACCAAAGCCGATAAGGGACAACGGTCATGTAGACCGCAGCAAATTTTGTGCCTACCACAAAAGTCCCGGCCACAACACCAGCCAGTGCCGCGACCTCCTCAGACAACTCTGGCGGCTGTTTGACGAAGGAAAATTGTATAACCTAGTTACCAAGCCAGAACCTCGAGCAGAGAGGGCCAGAGGGCGCGAACGCCGACAAAGCGATGGGATCCCTCCCAATCCGGTCGCAAGGATAGAGCAGAATGAGCCGGGGTACTCTGATGAATCTATCCCTCCGATCAACCCTGGCAGCCGGATCAATATGCTGCAGGCGGGAGGTGGAAACCTCGGTGGCCTTTCCCCGGTTTCCACTTTATCGAACAGAAAACGGAAGGCCGAGCTGAGGGCGTTCGCCAGGGTCCATGTCGTGGTTCCACCGGAGCCGACCATCTCCAAAGACACGCTCATCACCTTCTCCAACAAGGATAGGGAGGGGGTGCAGTGCCCCAAAGAGGATGCAATGGTGATCTCTGCATGTATCTTTGGGAAAATGGTCGATCGCATGCTGGTTGACAATGGGAGCTTTTGCAATATCATATTCAAATACGCTCTTGACTAGCTCGGCAACCTAACCAAGTTCATCAAGCCGTTCGACACCGTGCTCCAAGGGTTCGGCGACAGCACAGTCCAAGCCTATGGAAGGATCAAGCTCTCTGTCGAGCTAACATGTTACTCCGATCCCAAGGTTAGGATTACTAGGAACCTAAACTTTTTAATCATAGATAGGCCCAACATCTATAATGGGTTACTAGGTCGTCCATTTCTAGAAACCTTCGAGGCAGTCGCCTCCTCTTTCTTTTATTGTATCAAATTCCCCACTGCCGATGGGACGGTCGGTACTGTAAAAGGAGACCAATTAATGGCTAAGAGATGTTTGAATTACTCCTGTGTCGTAACTTCTTTCAATACTTCCCATGCTGTGTGTAACATTGAAACGATCGACAATCAACCCATGGAGATCGACGAGCCAAGCACATCGTACCAGCCCGACTCAGATGACGGCATCTCACAACGATTGACGGACGACATCGAGTCAAGGATCGGTTTCGAGCTAAGCCTCGACATCGATCCCAGGACCGAGTCTGGAAATCGTTCCAAACGAGAGGCGACCATCCCCATCGAAGAGTTAGAAAATATAACGATAGATCCGGCTTGCCCGGAGTGGGAAGTACAGATCGGCACAAGCGTCGACCTCAAATTAAAGGAGGATCTGATCAATTTACTACGTAAGAACATCGGAGTCTTTGCCTGGTCGCATCAATATATGGTTGGCATAAGTCCAGAACACGCCTGCCACTATCTAAAGATCGACCCGGCAAGGTAGCCTGTTCACCAGAAACGTAGGAAATTCGGTCCTGAGAAATACGCAGCGCTCGACATAGAAGTCAAAAAGCTACTCGATAACAAACTAATCGGAGTAGCTACAGACGAACCACAGTGGGTTGCCAACGCGGTGCTCGTCAAAAAGCCGAACAGCTCCTGGAGGTTATGCATCGACTTCACCGACCTCAATGCGGCATGTCCAAAAGACCACTTTCCGATGCCTCATATTGATCACTTGGTCGATAGTACAGCATGTTGCGAAATGATGTCGTTCATGGATGCCTTCGCCGGATACCATCAAATCCCAATGGCGGAGAAAGACATAAAGCACACATCGTTCCACACGGAAAAAGACATATACTTTTGGGTCCGAATGCCATTCGGCTTGAAGAATGCAGGGGCGACCTACCAGCAACTAGTCAATGGGATGTTCGCCAATCAGATCGGCAAGACCATGGAGGTATACATTTACGACATCGTGGTCAAAAGCCTCAAGAAGGAAGATCACCTCACTGACCTTGCCGAGACGTTCGCCATCCTCGAGAAGTTCAATATGAAGCTAAACCCCAAGAAATGTAACTTCGGGGTAAGCTCCGAGAAATTCTTGGGGCACATCGTGAGCCAAAGAGGGATCGAGGCAAACCCCACCAAGATCCAGGCGATCCTCGACATGTAGGAACCACGGAATATCAAACAGGTGCAACGCCTCACAGGTTGTCTAGCCTCCCTCAACAATTTCATATCTCGACTCGGGGATAAAAGCAAGCCTTTCTTCGCGACCATAAAGAACAAGAAGTTCGCATGGACGAAGGAGAGTCAAATAGCGTTCGCTAAAATTAAGGAGTATCTATCTAACCCCCAGATCTTGGAGAAGCCGATCCCCGACGAAAAGCTATTCCTTTACCTGGCGGCCTCGGAGGTCGCACTAAGTGCTGTTTTAGTACGAGCAGAGGGGCAAGCCCACTTTCCGATCTACTATGTTAGTCAGGCGCTCCATGATGCGGAAACGCGATACACACCTCTGGAGAAGATCGCCTACGCTCTAGTCATGAGCGTTCGCAAGCTAAGGGCTTACTTCTTAGAACATCAAGTGGAGGTTCTGACGACTCTCCCTCTAAGGCAAGTTCTACACCGGCCAGACACCAACGGGCGATTCCTCAAGTGGTTACTGGAGATCACCCAATACGGTATCACGTACGCTCCTCGCACAGCGATCAAAGGCCAAGCCCTGGCGGACTTCGTGGTGGAATTAACATTCCCACCCAGTCCGACCCAGATCGGTCACCCCGCATGGAAGTTGTACGTGGATGGCTCGGCAACCAACTCGCAAGCAGGGGCAGGGATTGTCCTCATCAGCCCCGACGGCCAAAGTTTCACAAATGCTGTGCGTTTCGGGTTTCGGGCGACCAACAATGAAGCCGAGTACGAAGCCTTGGTAGGCGGGCTCGACCTGGCCCTCGCCCTGGATGTTCGCCGTCTTCACATCTTCATGGACTCCCTCTTGGTCGTGAACCAAGTCAAGGGAGAATATGAGGCGCGCGACGAGCAGATGGTCAAATACCAAGAATTAATCGCCGAAATGTGCACGAAATTTGAGGAAGTGTGTTGTGTCGAGAATTATATGCCTCGACTGGAGATCGCCTCAGAGACCGGGCGACCTAGCCATAGCCGAGCAGCCAAGGCAGAACTGCTGACCAGAGACCAGGCGACCTGGCCATAAGCCGAGCAGCATAGATAGATCGGCCGACCGAAGGTCCCAGGACAAGTCCCGGTGCCGAGCGATCGACACCTAGGACGATCGTCTCTCGGTACTTGGCGATCGACCCCTGGTGGCCGACTGACTGCCGATCATTTCTCAGCACTTGCCGATCGACCCATGATGACCGACCGATGCCGACCTATGGTGACCGACTATTGCCTACCGCCTCCTGCCGATCGAGGCCGATGATCATCCATCCGGCAAAGGCCAAGGCCCAGGATAAAACCCACATGCAGCGCCGAGACAAGATCCGCATTTCACGGATCGTTGACCACAGCCTGTCAGCATCTTTCCACCAGCCGACAAGCCCGCCGAAAGGTGTCAGTATGGCCGCCCGTGATAGCAACCCCGGACGCGTGCTGGCTCCTCATTGGACCACACAGCTGGCTGACGGCCGCAGCCTTGGACTTTAGGCAGACAGCCCATGTGACTTAAAGACGATCGCCCCATTATTATATTGGCCGGAAGGCGATCGCCCGCTAGGCAACAAGGCATTTCAGCCCCTATAAATAGAAGGCTGCCTGCACTTGGAAATCTCTCGGCCATTCCCGCTATCTCACGTACAATACAGGAACTCCCTTCAGATTTTACACACAACTTGGCTTTCTCAACTCTTGGCAACAACTATCTCTCGGTTCTTCCTTCTCTCGGCCTCTTTCACACAGAAGACGATCGGCCAAGAGCAAGAACACTAAGGCTTCGCTCAAGAGTTAGATAAATAGGATATTTTATACTCATTGTAATCGCATTCCTTTACATTAATACTTGTATCCACGAATATTTGTATTAATAACATCTCGCGAGAGCATTCAAGCCCGGGCCTAACAAACCCGGCAATTCTAGTGTTATCTACACCCCCTCGGAAGTGCTCCCGCAACCTTGTTTGTTGTCTGTCCATTCCAGCAGTATTTCATCTTCGGATAAATATTTCGGGCAACAACAATTGGCGCTAGAGGAAGGGCATCTAGCCCTCAATTTTATTCCTACCGTCTCGAAGAACACTCACTGTTCTCCGGGGCATATACCTGAAGAACACTCACTGTTCTTCAGAGAAAGCTTTCAGAAATCATGACTTCCCCCTCCTCATCGAAGAAAGCCGCTGGCCAGCCCGCCAGACGCCTCGTTCCGTCTCAGTCCGAGCCACAGCCGATGGCGGAGGGTAGCCGCCGCAGTCTGAGACGCTCGATCCCGCCCCTGGGGGGCGGCCCAAGTCTCTCACTCGATCAGTTCCAAACCACGGAACAGATCGAGGAGGCCATGGCCGTCCTACAAGAGCGACAGAGTGCTCTCGGCGCGCCTCCCGCTATCACCCCATCGGCCATCCGCCGAAGGACCAAACGAAAGTTCAAGGCATTGCTGGCCGAGCGATCGCCAGGAGGCTCCCGTTCGCAGGGAGACGCGCTCGCCAGCCGGGGCACCTCTGTTTTCGATCGCCTCGGCAGCGACCCGACCTGGCGACCAGGGCAGTCCGGCCCTAGCCACGAGACGACGGAGTTCGAGTCCGTCACCAGGATCTAGGCCTATCCGACTCCCAGAAGGTAGCCCAGCCGACTGGCTCCCCCTCGCCAAATAGCCGAGGTCGGCAGCATCGGAGTCAGGAGATCGGTACACGATCGCCTCGGCTCCCGCTCCAAAAGCCGACCCAGGAGCGACCATGCTACAGCAATGGCCGCGATGCAACGTCAGCTCGACGACATGAATGCGATCATGGAATCCGGGGCAGGCGCCAAGAACAAGATCGTCGGGCCGAGCGAGCCGCTCGCGGTCCACATCGAGCTCGCCCCCGTGCAGCACAAGATCGCTCCCCCGCAAACACCTTTGTACGAGGGGAGATCAGACCCCGAAACACACCTGAGCAAGTTCAACATCTACATGACCGGGTGTGGGGCATCTGACGCGACCAGGCGCCGAATGTCCCCTCTGATGCTGGACGACCTTGCCCACAGGTGGTACACCTCATTGCCACCTCGGTCCATCGGCTCCTTTAACCAACTGGCGACCGACTTCACCGCGTACTTCGCCACCAGGGCCGCTCGGCCGGAAGGTCCCCTTCGCATGATGCAAATCAGGCAGGGAGAAGAAGAGTCCGACTCGGACTACATCGACCGAGTAGACGAGATCATCCTCAACGGCGAACCCGTAAGCGATGAGATCGCCCTATACTCGGTCCTGGGAGGATTCCATGGTCTTTCGCCTATGTTCAGGCATCTTATGAAGGACCAACCCTCGACCTACGCGATCTTCCGAGCTAAGGCCGCAGACTTTTGGCCAGGCAAAGGTTCC
Source organism: Orobanche coerulescens (assembly GCA_033398695.1). NCBI lineage: Eukaryota > Viridiplantae > Streptophyta > Magnoliopsida > Lamiales > Orobanchaceae > Orobanche > Orobanche coerulescens. Next base: position 109,358,950 of record CM065806.1, read on the forward strand.
TTATTAGCCTATGAGCAACACGATCGGCAGCCGAGCGACAACCACCAGTCTCCCAGGCCGATCGCCATTATCAAGCAAAATCACCAAAACCGGAGGACACGATCGCCATAAATAGTTCACTATCTATCATGGTGGACTACGGCACGAGATCGCCTCTGCCACACAACTTATAGCCATGGTCCTGGTAGTCGATGGAACCGGCTGCTTCGGCCATGCAAGGTCCCTTTGGGCCAAGATCGCCCGCCCTTCGTTTAAATACGAGGCCGGCGTAGTCTGAGGGTCCTCCGAAACTAATCAGTGGACACGATCGCCCACCCTCAAGGTTCACCATCTAACATGATGGACCCAGACAATGCGACACGTACCACTACCCCCGTCTCAACGTACACCGTCGAGGTTCACCATCTTCATGGCGGGCTGAGGTGGAAGCAGAGCTAACAAGCCGCGGAAGTGGAGTTGATTAATCCGACGACGCCCCGCGCAAGGACTCCTCTAGACCAAGACCGCACGCCCTTCATTTAAATACGAGGCGAGGCGCAGCCTAACAGAGGACCCTCACAATAAAATGAGTCACGAGACACTCACTGTTGTTCGTGCACCAAGACACGGTCATGGAGTCGGTCCATCGACCTCCGCGACTGTGCACGGTTCCTCAGTGACGAAACAATCAAAGTTTCTACGAGGGATCGGCCAATGTTGTTTTTTGCAGGTGCAAGACCGAAAGATAGCTAGCCAATCGACCGGATCGCCCGTCCTCATCCTACACGATCGCCAGCAAGAACCACCTCGCCCCATGTCTTCAACATCGGAGCAAGCTGGGGGGCAATTGTTGTATCGAGAATTATATGCCTCGACCGGCGATCGCCTCAGAGACCGGGCGACCTAGCCATAGCCGAGCAGCCAAGGCAGAACTACCGACCAGAGACCAGGCGACCTGGCCATAAGCCGAGCATCCTAGATAGATCGGCCGACCGAAGGTCCCAGGACAAGTCCCGGTGCCGAGCGATCGACACCTAGGATAATCGTCTCTCGGTACTTGGCGATCGACCCCTGGTGGCCTACTGACTGCCGATCATTTCTCGGCACTTGCCGATCAACCCATGATGACCGACCGATGCCGACCTCTGGTCACCGACTATTGCCGAACGCCTCCTGCCGATCGAGGCCGATGATCATCCATCCGGCAAAGGCCAAGGCCCAGGACAAAACCCACGTGCAGCGCCGATACAAGATCCGCATTTCACGGATCGTTGACCACAACCTGTCAGCATCTTTCCACCAGCCGACAAGCCTGTCGAAAGGTGTCAGTAGGGCCACCCGTGACAGCAAACCCGGACGCATGCTGGCTCCTCATTGGACCGCACAGCTGGCTGCCGGCCGCAGCCTTGGACTTTAGGCAGACAACCCATGTGACTTAAAGACGATCGCCCCATTCTTATATTGTCCGGAAGGCGATCGCCCGCTAGGAAACAAGGTATTTCAGCCCCTATAAATAGAAGGCTGCCTGCACTTGGAAATCTCTCCGCCATTCCCGCTATCTCACGTACAATACAGGAACTCCCTTCGGATTTTACACACAACTTGGATTTCTCAACTCTTGGCAACAGCTATCTCTCGGTTCTTCCTTCTCTCGGCCTCTCTCACACAGAAGATGATCAGCCAAGAGCAAGAACACCAAGGCTTCGCTCAAGAGTTAGATAAATAGGATCTTTTACACTCATTGTAATCACATTCCTTTACATTAATACTTGTATCCACGAATATTTGTATTAATAACATCTCGCGAGAGCATTCAAGCCCGGGCCTAACAAACCCGGCAATTCTAGTGTTATTTACACCCCCTCGGAAGTGCTCCCGCAACCTTGTTTGTTGTCCGTCCATTCCAGCAGTATTTCATCTTCGGATAAATAATTCGGGCAACAACAAAGTGATAATCGAACAAGTCCCAAGAGAGCACAATTCCCAAGCCGATGCCCTATCCAAACTGGCATCATCAGATGGGGCGGTCGATTTCTCTAACATCCAAATCACACAATCAGCAAAGCCGGCGATCGACAGAAACCTGATTACCACGGTCACCGTCGCTGAGGAGAACTGGATGACACCTTTTATTAAATACTTAAAGGACGGGACGGTCCCCGACGACCGTATCAAAGCTCACCAAATTCAGCTCCGTGCAACCAGATACACCCTACTAGATGACCGGATTTACAAGCGAGCTTTCAGCCTTCCCCTCCTCAAGTGCATTACGCCGGAGGAAGGCCAGCTCGTTTTAGACGAGATCCATGATGGGATCTGTGGAAATCATGCTGGAGGCCGAGCTCTCATCCACAAAACAACCAGGCAAGGTTTTTTCTGGACTTCGCTTCAGAAAGATGCGATCGCCTATGCCAGATCGTGTCATAGGTGTCAAGTGATGGGCCCAAACATTAAGCTCTCCCCCGAACAACTCACTTCTATGTACAACCCATGGCCGTTCGCCCAATGGGGCATCGACCTCATCGGTCCCTTGCCAACGGCGCCAGGAGGATGTAAATTTGCCATCGTAGGGGTCGATTACTTCACAAAATAGGCTGAGGCCGAGCCACTCAACAAGATCGGCCAAGAACAAGTAATTAAATTCATATGGAAGAACATCATATGCCGGTTCGGGCTACCCCAGGCTATAATCTCCGACAACGGGAAGCAGTTCGACGGTTTGGAAGTCATGCAATTCTGCGAGAAGTGGGGAATCAGAAAGTTGTTCTCAGCCCCCTACCACCCTCAGACGAACGGGCAGGTAGAGGCTGTAAACAAGATCCTCAAACACACAATCAAAGCACGACTCGAATCCAAACAAGGACGATGGGCGAGCGAGCTCCCAGATGTTTTGTGGTCCTACCGAATGACAACCCGAAACTCAATTGGCGAAACCCCCTTCGCCCTCGCCTTCGGAACAGAAGCGGTGATCCCTTCGGAGATCGCCGTCCTCAGCCACCGAACTGAACAAGATATGACAACGGACAATGACGTGGCTCGGCGAATCGACTTGGACATGCTCGAAGAATGGCGACTGACCTCGGAAATGAAGAACACAATCCACAAAAGGAGATCCGAGAAGTTCTTCAATTCGAAGGTCAAGAAAACACGGTTCCAAGTGGGCGACCTAGTCCTCAAAAAGGTCCAGACCCACACAGGAGTCTTTGGCCCGAATTGGGAAGGCCCCTTCAGGATATCTAAGTGGCTAACTAAGGGAGCCTACGAACTTGAACACCCTGATGGCACTCCGGACCAATATCCCTGGAACGCCGTACATTTGAAGAAGTACTATCAGTGAGAACTTTGTATTCAGTTTCATCTACCCAATGTACAAAGAGTATAATGAGATTTTCCTATCCCATCTATATGATTCGCCTCGACGAAATCTAACAACTAAAAAGAGGACGGCTCGCTCGCCCTACAAGAGGTCATTGTCTAAAACATGACAGACCTATGCAAGAGGTCGCCCCTCCAAGCACAACGTATACCGTCGAGGGTCGTCATCTAACATGGCGAACCAAGGTAGAAAAGTGCAGCCATGGTCCTGGAGGTCGATGGAACCGACAACTTCGTCCATACAAGGTTCCTTTGGGCTGCGATCGCTCGCCCTTCATTTAATACGAGGCGAGCGTAGCCGAAGGACCCTCCAATTAAATCTATGGACACGCTCGCGCGCCCTCAAAAGTACATCATCTAACATGATATACCCGGACAAGGCGACGCGTCCCTACCCCATCACAACGTATACCGTCGAGGGTCGCCATCTAACATGCTGACCCGAGGTAGAAGAGTTCTAACAGGCCACGGACGTGGAGTCGAGTAAACCGACGACGCCCCGTGCAAGGACTCCTCCAGACCAAGACCGCTCGCCTTTCGTTTAAACACAAGGCGGGCGCAGCCTAACGGAGGACCCTAACAATAAAGTGAGTCATGGGACATACCTAAGGATGGAATGTCCCTCGCACATAAAGACACGGTTATGGAAGTCGGTCCATCGAACTCAGCGATCGTGCACACAATCGTCCTCCCTCAAAGAATCGACAAAACTCAAGATAGCTCGTCCAACACACTATTTCCGTTCCCTTACTTACACTAAGTAAACAAAAACAAGGGGCAAAGTGTAGCTATTCCTAAAATGCGATCGGGATGAAGGAACCATACACAATCGGCTTCGTTCAGATACACACATGACGATCGGTTTTGTTCAAGAAATTTACAAGTAAGAATTTTCGAGTGTACCAATACAATCGGACTCATTCAACATTCAAACATTCGATCGTACAAGTAAGGAATCAGATGCGAAGAAGCAATATTTTATTCAAATCAAGAAGTTCGTACAATACAAGCCCGAAGGCAGTAGAAGAGAAAAACAGAAAATTACAAGCGAAGGAAAACAAAAATGAATCAGGCCGACCCCAACTGGCCCTCGCCCCCAGCAGGCGGATCGGTACGCGCTCCCTCATCGACTTCAGGATAAATAAGCTTATCCGGAAAAGGATACCAGCTCAAGTCGATCCCCAAGTCGGTGAGGTCGAGGATCGGAAGGGAAAATTCCGGATTCAAAGGATGCTCGAGTACGTAGGCCTTGAAGGTCTCCATCATAGGGCCGACCTCGATCCCTACCTTCTTGGCGGCACGGATAGCGTCAACATAGGCCATATAGTAGGCGAACTCGCCGACGTATGCCACATTAAGGTAGGGATCGGTCTCGATTGTCTTTATCTGCCCTTTCAAATACGAAGTCGTCTTCTCAGCACCCGCAATTTCGACCACCTTGGCGGCCAGTTCTCCCTTTGCTTTCTCCAGCTCGCCGTTGAGCTGATCAACTGTCGCCTTCAAGCCAGTCACCTCCTCCTGCAAGGCCGCTTGCATTCGGCGAGCCTCCATCATCTGATCGCGGAGTCGATCCGCCACCCCTCGGGACCGGTCAAGCTCCTGCTTCATCCGGTCAAGGTCCTGCTTGGCTCGCTTGGCCGTCTCCAGATATTCCTTCTCCATGGCCTGAATTCGGTTAGCAAAGTCGGAGTTCTGGCTCCGAGCGGCCTCAAGATCTTGATGGAGGCGAGCATTAGAGGTTCGCTCCTCATAATCCTTAACGGCTTGGGCGGCCATCGCCGCCGCCTGGAGAGTCAGGGCGAACGTCGCCTGTATGGCATCTCCAGACCGCCTACGAGCAATCGCGTCGAGATCGGTCGTCCAAGCCTTAGGCAGAGAGGTGATGGCCTTGGAGACGTAAGAAGGGACATCGAGGGACTGGCGCGGAGACTTGCTCGCCAGGAAATCCAGCACCATCGGCGAGACATCTGGATCGGCAAGACGGACCCTACAATACAAACAAAAAGAAACAAAGGAGTTAATATATGCCTTACACAAATGGCCTAACTCGGAAAGATCAAACCGGTCTTACCTGTTGACCAACTCGGGGTCGCGACCAAAAAAGGGCTTGCCCCGAGGAGTTTCAGCTTCGGCGATCGCCACTGTTTTCAAGAAACCGGTCGAGGGCCTGGAGCCGGACCCCTCTGCCATCGGAACAGCAGAGATGGGTGCCGCGGCAACCGGCGGCTCCAAAATGGATACGTCCGCCTCAGCAGTCGGCAGGGACTCCTCCGGCCTCCACCTCTTGCGGTTGCGATGGAGTTGTTCTTCCTCTCGAATTTTCGGCTCGACAACCAGCACCGTAGCAGACCTCACCGCAGGGACGGGACGAGATGTCGTCGCCGGGGCACGACCCGTCTTCTTTCCCTGGTGAAGGCGACCCAACAAACCGGGGTTCGAAATTGCGATCTCTTGCGGTGGCTTGGCGTAGCGGGGGAAATGGATCTCTGTCAAAGAAGAAGTTCAAACAAAGTTAGACATCTACTTCAAATCAGACGATCGTCATACAGAAGAAAGGAAGTAAGACTTCATACCTGGAACCTTCAGATTGCGAGGGTAGCGAAACAATCGAGCTCCCAACCGATGAAGTTCTTGGTTGACTGAGCGAACGTCAATGAAGGAGTCCGGCAGACTTCGAATTCGCTCCCAGACGATCAGAAAATCGAAAGGAAGGTTGGCAATCGCTGGAACAAGGGAGCCTGCAAAAAGGAAACAAAACTAGATCAGTCCAAGGCGTATCCGATCGAAGGGAGAGTTAAAACCCTTACTCGGATTCCTCTCCCGAAAATTGGTGGGGATCTCCTACTCTTCCTCCGGCCTATCACTCGACGCCGACCTCCACGCTCCGCCGACCCAGCCCCATTTTGCCAGGTCGCCCCGAGTCTTGTTCGGCACCCCGAGGACCACTCTTCCCATTCGACCTTAAATGTGATAACCGCCGACCGACCCCTTCTGCACAGTCAGTTTGAAGAGATAGTTCATTTCCATCGCAGAAGGGAGACGGAACAACCGGTGACCGCCAAAAATTGTCAAAGTGCTGATGATATGTAGCCAGGCGTTCGGAGTCAGCTGGAGCGGCGCCAAATTCCAGGCGATCAACAAATATGACACGGCGAACGGCAAGGGGAACCGCAGGCCGGCCTCCATAATCATCTCATTAACGGCGACCAGACCCTCGGGAGGTTGATCGGCACGTTTGTTCTCTGAGGGCACGTGCAGCGAGACGTCAGAGGGAATATGGAATTTCGCCCTCCAGCGACTCAAGTCTTTCTTGGTCGCCGAGCTCCGAATCTGACCAAGAGTCCATAGAGAAGGGTCAGTGGCCCGAAACGCCGTCCGACTCACAGGTTCATAGGGGTGAGCGGCGGAATATGCCTCGAAATCAAACTCGGGACACGGTCCGACAATCCCCTCCATGAGACCGGCGAAGTCCAAAAAGGCCCGGCCGAAAACGCTGTGTTGCTCCCAGTATAACCTCACCGCGTCATCCTCATCCACCGGCGGATCCCTCTGCCTCGTCGCCGCCGATCTCGCCACGTCAGCTTCATTGAAAAGCTCTTCAATCTCCGCGGGCGCAATCCCCGCACGAATGGCCTCGACGACCATTTCCATATGAAGACCCACGGGGTTTTCCTCCCGGTCAGGTGAAGCCGCGGTGGCAGAGGAACTACCAGCCTCGAATGTTTTAGATCCCCCTCCAGACATGATCTTAAAAGTAAAGGGGAAGAGAAAATTTGTGTTCTTACCTAAAAGGAAAGTCGGTCGGCACAAGAACCTTCAGAGAAATTCTGCAGAGTCTCGTCTGAAAAGCAAGGGTGCGTGAAGAGTTGAAATAAAATGGCCCTAGCCCTTTTTATAGGCTGGAGCAGGGGTCTCTGTGCAAATAGGCGAAATCCCGGGGGCTGGAGTGCAACCGTCGGGGGGGACACATTAAATGCAGCCCTCGAAACCCGCGTACGCGTCGTTTCGAGGGCACGCCAGACGACAAGTCTGACAAAACTGTCGGACTCCCCCAACGATAGCGCGACACTTGTCCCTGCAACGTTTCGAGAGCCTGCCTCCGTTTCCCGCTATTTCCAGCGCATAAGGAGATCGTCCGGATTCGAAATCAGACCATTCTGGCGACGATCGTCCTTGTCATAAACAAACGAGCCAATCGTCTTAACACAGGCGATCGCCAACAGTGACACCTGACCCCATGTTTTCAACATCGGAGCGAGCTGGGGGGCAATTGTTGTGTGGCGATTAATACGCCTCGATGGCGATCGGCATGATGGTCAGGAGCTAGTCAAAGAAGACAGACACTGGGCAAGCACCTAGCGATCGGCGTCCAAGGCGATCGTCTGTAGGCATCTGGCGATCACCAATGATATCTGACTGTAGACGATCGTCCCATACTGCGTGTGAACCCGACACCCATCAAAGTCTTCAAAGACCGAATCTCGGACGTAGACCCACGTGCAGATCCACAAAAGGCGCCGCAATATAAGGCCTTTGACCCCATCCTGTCACCAACCTCACACCTACCGACAAGCCCGCCGAAAGGTACAAGATGGGTCCTCCCCAGACAGCGACTCAGGACGCGTGCAAGTTTCCAATTGGCCCGCACAGCTGGCTGCCAGCAGCAGCCTCGGACTTTAAGGGAACATCTCCACGTGACGGGACGATCACCCATCTTATTCTAATATAGAAAACGGCGGTCGCCCACGATCGCCAGAGAGGACCCAACAACCTTGTCTCCTATAAATAGGAGGCTTCCAACAGCGGCCAAAGGAGACTGAAAAAATACGTACAGAGAGAGATACATTCTAAGAACAGTAGACTTACTGGAGAAACTCACTCACATATACAGAACACCAAAAGCAAGAACTCACAGAGCATCACATCTGGTTCTTCTGGCAATCATTACGCTCTATAGCTAAGATAACTAGAATCTTTACACTCATTGTAATAGATTCTAACATTAATATTTGTACTCCAAAGTATTTATATTAATAACATCTCGTGAGAGCATTCAAGCCCGGGACTAACAACCCCGGCAAATCTTGTGTTATCTATTTTCCCACGAAAGTGTTCTCGCATTTGTTTGTTACTCGACCATTCCAATAATATCATCTCCGGATAATATTTTGGGTAACAACAAACTTCATGAGCCAAGTCCTCTAGGAACCTCATGAACCTTAAATACAAATTGAAAGGAACTTCTTGAGTCTAGTTCTCTACGAACTTCATTAACCTTTAATCCAAATCCGAAGGAACTTCATGATCCTAGTCCTCTAGGAACATCATGAACCTTAAATCTAAATCCTATGGAACTTCATGAGCCGAGTCCTCTAGGAACTCCATGATCCTTTATACCAAATCCAAGAGAACTTAATGAGCCTAGTCCTCTAGGAACCTCATGAACCTTAAATCCAAATTGAAAGGAACTTCTTGAATCTAGTCCTCTACGAACCTCATTAACCTTTAATTTGAATCTGAAGGAACTGTTAGGAGTATGCCCTCGAATGCCACCTAAAGGATGTTGAGTGAGGGCATTGTACTTGTAATTATGTAAATCATTAATATAAGGCAATGGTTGTTTCTTTATTTACTGGTGGTTACTGGCATTCCTAACTCGTAAATATACATATAGAAACTAGTCCGTGTATTTGAGAGCAAAACGTTCCACTCCTTATTGGATAATGGGGTCGGCACTGGAACGGTTTATAGCTCAAATACTTAATCATTCGCAAGTCGATGAAACTTGACTGGGCGTTAAGTTTATGTGAAGACTTGTATGACGTGTTCTTTGACATGGAGAGTGCCTGTCGAACACTAATGGTCAGTGAGAGCACACGTTATAGGTATGCTAATTGGATTAGTATAATCGAACCGACTCACCCTCGATTCATCACACGGATTTCACTCCGGGACGGTCAATGACGGAATCAAAAGGCTGTGATAGGTACTCTGTAATATCCTAGAATTTCACTATGAATTTTTCGCATTATTTTATCTGAGTTGTACTGTACAGAGTGGGACTGATACAGTATGGACAAATAATTTTAGGAACTGTGACATTCGTGCCAGTATATCTATCGAGGTTATTTTTAATTCTAGGATATTACATGCTTGGTGTGTTTTTCGATGTCGGATATACCGTATGATTATTTGTATGATTGCCGTACTTGGTCGACAGTTGTAATTGAGAATATCGTGCATCAGATGTATCGTATGGAAATGTTATCGGAACGAGTATATGTATTCGGTATACTGCGTGTATGTGTTCGGTTTATTGAGACTACAGACAGGGGCGGAAATGGCTAAGTATGGATTTGTTAACGTACGTTACGACTTTGAGATAACATACGCTAAGTGGTACGTGTTACGTATGTTATGAGCAAGGTATTACGTACGTAACAAGAGGAATCGGACAGTTGGGCCCGGTGTCGGCAGCTTTCGACGCGGATGTGGACAGGTGAGTCAACGTATGGAGTTACGTACGTTATACAGGGTGTATTACGTACGTAATACGAGTATAATACTGTAGCAAGTCAGCATACGTATTACGTACGCAACGGATTAAGTGTTACGTATGTTACGGGGCGGCTGGCCGAGTTGTGGCCGAGATGATCTGGATGGCCGAGCATGGCCGGCCGTGACTCGTTGGGATGGCCGAGCATGGTCGGCAGTGACTCGCTGGGGGCTAGGACTGGCCGATTACGTATGTAGACAGTGGCCGGTTACGGCCGTAATGGCCGATTACGTACGTAAGGGAGCTGCCGGTTACGTACGTAAGGGTGCCGAACAAACTGGACAGTAAGGTGGCCACAGCCGGTTACGTACATAAGCTACGGCCGGTTACGTACGTAACTGGCCGGCAGGTCTCGGCCTATATAAGGCCTGGACCGAGTCATCTGCTCATTTCTTCGTTTTTCTTCGTTCCTTCCGCGATTTCTTCGGCAAATATGATGGTTTTGAGTAGAATCAACTTATAACAACATGTTTTGGAAGTTGGAATCATGGATTAACATCATCCTCCACCCGGATCGAAGGTAAGAACACATGAACTTTTGGTTTTTGGATGTTCTTGAGGTTTCTTGGTGTTTTGGCCGATTTGCTTCGTTTTGATTCAGATTATTGATAGAAATTGATTGTATACTCGTAATCATTCAATACTCTTGAAGTTTTTTGGAACAAATTCGAGTATTTCTTTGAATAATCGATTGAATTGGACTATGCCTTCAAAGTGTTCAATGAAATGCATCAATGAGTAGAACTTGGGAAATTCTATACATTTTCGCATGAATGGTGATTGAATTGATATTATTGTGATTTAGGAATGAACTTTTGAAGGAAGTTGAATCGGTACCCTTCCCCTTTGTCGATTTCTTCGCACTGTGCTATTCAAAACAAGTGATTACTTGTGTATTTCATCTTCAAGAGGTATGTTCGATAATCCTCTCATTGAATTCGGATTTTGATGTTATCGTTGAAGAAGGATTCGTATGAAGATGATTATGGTTTTGTTGTTACGATTCTTGCGGTTATATGAACTATATGTTGAAGACATTGTTAGGATTATTGAACACCGAAATTCGGCTTGTGTTCGTATTGTTAAGAGTTGATATAGGTTGGTTTCGTATGATCGAGATATCGTTGAACCATCGAGTTTGATTAGTTGGTCATTTCGGTTGTTGATTGTTATTGAACGTATCGTTAACTAATTATTGCATTAGGTTGCGTTTAGTGATCGTTGAAGGTAACCGTTGTGCTGTGGACGAGCTGGGGCTGCGGAGCTTGTAGACGGAGACAGCGGGATTGATAGCGGCTTCGTCGAATTGGTATCGAGGCAAGTTATGCATGCTCAGTTCATAATGTTAATAAATGATTTCGTTTTCATTTCATTTATGATTCATATAGCAATGGTATTATGGAATATATGAATTGTCGGAATGGTGGTATGTATGGTATTTTTGGACTAAGATAAATCATAATGTATATGATTTTAAGGATGTCTAGTGGAAATGGGAACGTGAATTATAATTTGGTCTATTGCATGAGAAGTTGGATATCAAGGTTAGTTATCGTGTCGATGTTGAACTCTGGATGGTGGTTTGATATTAGTTATGGACTGTACTTCATTTTGGATTGTCGGATAAACCGTGTATTCGTTCAGGGCGGTTGGTCGTGGAAAGGTTAGCGTCTCCAGCTTGAGGTAAATTAATATTGTTAGATTATAATAATCATCATGTTGCATTATTGCATGTGTGTGTTGATATTCCATGCGGTGAATGTGCACCATTGTTTGTTACGTTTTGTGAAGTGCTCTTTCTTGAGCCATAATCTGTGGGGCCGATGTGTTGGGGATAAAACCTGTATGGTACCCGAATGGAAATGTGTTAGGGGATAAGACCTAAATGGCACCTATGTCCGGAGTATTCCTAAGTAGATGCTTCCGTGACCCTCGGCTGCTGCCTTGGGAGTTTATGTGATATTGTCCGGAGTATTCCTGAGTAGATGCTTCCGTGACCCTTGGCTGCTGCCTTGGGAGTTTATGTGCTATTATTATATGCATTGTTGAGCATGCTGTGAACTATCGTCTGACGGGATACGACATTGTGGTCGTGTCGGTCTTTCATGATCGAGTTATTGTTTCCCTCTGGCAAATCTTCTGATCCTTGTTGGATATGCGTTTCTTCGATATTGGTTGTCATGTTGTATCGTGGCATATCTGGAGTCAGATACGTTCTGATCGTTCATGTGTAGGATTTTCGGGACGGGCACGTGTAGCATGTGTTGGTTTCGGCCTCCCATTGAACCGTGCACACGAGACGTACTTCGTGAGGCTGATTAGGTACGAGACCAGACGTGTATTGATCAATACCCGTGGTAGGCTTGTACACGGACACATGTCCGGATCGAGCGTATCGTGACGTCCATCTTGAGTCTTATTGATTGGTCGTTCACAGTCCATGTATAATTGGATCTGTTCGATATTCGGGTTGTCTTTGAAATCTCGTATATATGATTTGTGTATGGTTGACGATTTTATTCTCTCGTGTATCTGTCGCCATTGAACCTTTACTAATCTCATTCGGAGTTACCATATCGATGGTCAACTGATTGATATCGATCCTTTATGAATCTCGTTTGGAGTGCACCCTGTCATTGGTAATCTCGTTCGTTATTGATCCTTATTGATTCCGTTTGGGAGTTGTCTCATCGTTGGTATTCTTGGCTATTAGTCCTTGATTGATGTATCGGAGTTTACCGTGTCGTCTGTATTCTCGGTTGTCGATTTCTCATTGACCTTGTTGGAGTTTACCGTATCGTCGGTATTCTCGGTTATTGATTCTTCGTTGATCCTTACTATGTCGTCGGTATTCTCGGTTATTGATTCTTCGTTGATTCTTACCGTGTCGTCGGTATTCTCGGTTATTGATTCTTCGTTGATCCTTACCGTGTCGTCGGTATTCTCGGTTAATGATTCTTCGTTGATCCTTACCGTGTCGTCGGTATTATCGGTTATTGATTCTTCGTTGATCTTGTTGGAGTTACCAGATCATGGTATTCTCGTCCGTGGTTGATCCTTTGTTGATCTTGTGTGGAAATATCATGTCATTGATATTTCCGTTGTGATGCATTGATTGTTTATCATTATTAACTGTGTGAGCATTCATGCTTTGTATTGATATCCGGGACTTGCCATTGTTTCGGGACAGTTGATTTGCAGATGTATCATGTGATATCGCCTTATCGATTGGGTTCCGATTGTGCGACCAGGTGTAATCGAACTTGACCAGATTATTCTATACTCGAGATATGTTTCTGTTTGGAAATCTTGGTAGTGTTTCGGATACAGTACAGGTGATTACATTCGAATTCGTTCATTACTTAAGGACACGAGGCGTGGGATATGGTAAGATTTGATTGTTATGGTTGTGACAGGTTGGTAAGGTTTACTTCGGTGAGATCATATTGGAATTATTCTTACCTTGTAATTACATTGATATGTATTGTTTTTGTGATGTGATCGTTATCATTGTTGAGTATTGTAATACCCCCAATCCACTCAAGGATATTACACGCCGTAGGCCCTCTCCTCGAGGATCTACCAGGCTGATAACTAAAATCAAACATCTAAACATCGCCTTTAAGGCTAAAATGACTCAGTAGACCGACTTGGTCTTTCAATAATAACATACAACTCAATTCCAAACACATACCCACGCAGGGGTCAAAATACGATAAACTCCTGTACAACGGAGAAAAGATACTGCAGCGGAAAAGAAAATACAACTAGACCAAAACGACATCAACAGATCCTCGTGTGATTAGTATCGTTCATCTTTCATCATCCTTCGTGCCGACCCTGTGCTATGCTCCAAAACCTGAATGCAAAAATAGACATCCACCCCCCGAATACTCGGGGGTTAGCAAAACTCCACTGTTTTGCTAGTGCAAGTACAAGTGCAAAAATACGAGCCATACAATACAAGTTCCAAGAACAATAATAATCAGGAATCCTCAAAAATCTAAAAGTAACGAAAAGTACTTCCCGAGGCAAGAGTTTGGGTAAACATTTCCAAAACCGAAAGATCGCAAATAAGGGAAACAACTTACAAAACAGTTCAAAATGCCATCGAGAGTTTTAATAGAAAACCATTTAGGATTATAAAATCCTTCTCTTTCCAAAAATCAATAGGGTCACATCCCAAATGTTTTGTTTTCACAAATAGAAAACCGACAATAATTCACAGGGCCAGAGCCCAACATCATGTGTCCTCGACGGACATAAAATCAACAAAACATAATCGCACACGCGCATCGCCTAGGACCGGGACGAAGCCGCAAATCCCACTCGAGGCCTCGAAGGACCCTCCCGAGCTGGCTAGCGAAACAAATCACACACATCTCACGGTTGGATCAATCGCTTGTTGCATCCTGGCCACATGATCGCATGCCATGTGCCACCGTAGATTTATCTCAGGCTCTCACGGTTGGATCAATCACTTGTTGCATCCTGACCACATGATCACGTGCCATGTGTCACCGTAGACCCTCAACCGTATCCACACATTCACACAAATAACATATCACATCAAGGATATTCAAACAATTCACCCAGAGCATCAAACACTTAGCAAAACACCACGTCAAACCACAATGCACCGAAATGAAACAATATACGTCCACACGCAAATACCAAGTGCAACATCAACACCAAACATATCCATAGAGTTCACATAGTCATTCTAAAACCACACCATGCACAAAACACACGCATTTTGAAAGCAAGCCTTTAACAAGGCTAAACCGAATCATTTGAAAACTCATTTCAAACAATCAAACAACCACATAAAGACGATCACCAATTATCATATTCACAAAACAAGAATAGTATGGACAAGGTACTTGCCTCGAAATCACGATCGCAATAAGACGACAGATAGGACGCGGTCGAATAGCCCCGAACCCCCGAACAATATCAAGAACGTGATAGCACCACGAGTATTACGAGAATAACACCACACGAATCATCAATCACCAAACGGGATTCAACATCGGAATCCTCGAACACCTATAAACCTCCGGAAGGAACAATAACACATGGTTACGACGAGAATCAAGGCCAAAACAACAGAAATCCCAACAAACTATCGAAGGGAAACTCATTGGGACATTTAATCGAACATTAAATGTTCAAGACCCTTCAAGAACAAAGAAATCACCCCTCGGGTCGAACGAACCAAAGATACGAGTATCCAATCCATAGAACAAGTTCAAAACAACGTTTATACAACAATTAATTGATGAAAAACGGATTGGAATCGAAATCAAAAAGGAAAATCCCCAAATCTACAAAAACAAGGGTTCAAGCCAAAATACCTAGATTTGGATGAAGGATTCAAGTAGAGGTCGAAAATCTAGTGGATGATCTCTACAAGTTTGGGAGCACTCAAATCGCCCAAAAATCGCCCACAAATCGCCCTAGATGGAAGGAGGAAGAAGAGAGGAGAAAAATGAAGTTTTCTCCTCGAAAATCTGCTAAAAAACGCAGAAAAAGCCCGTGTGCCGCGGCACAGGATGAGTGTGCCGCGCCCAGGCCACGAAAACGCCAGAATCAGCTTAGTGCCGCGGCACAGCTGAAGTGTGCCGCGGCACACAGTACAACCCACTCCAACACGAAAAAGGCACATCGTATAGTCTTAGCTATTTCGACCATAACTCCCTCGTCTGGATTCCGACTGACTCACTGTTTGAACCATTGGAAAGCTAACTTGATGCTCTATAATATTGAAAAGATTCAGAATTTTTGCAGTTTCCAAGAATTAATGGTGACTTTACAAAGTCGAACTCCCACGTGAAAAAGTCGATTAAGGACACGGAACTCAACAAAACGACACCGAAACGAACTCGGATGACAAAAAGTGCAGAATTAATCATTCTCGAAATGAAGAGACGGTCATGAGCGAGTCATCAAAACGGACTCCGGCAGAAAAAAGAAATTTACCGAAAATCGAAAATTGTGGATATTACATTCTACCCTCCTTAAAAGAAGTTTCGTCCCGAAACTTAAAACAAGTAGGGGGGAGCAATATACCCGCCAGGAAAATTCGACGAGATACACAAAAATAGAAAACTCGCGCCCAACGGCGAAACGCTGCAAGAAACGCAAAGAGACATACGGCGTGAAAACGCGCTCCACGACGACCAACACAACGCCACCGTAGAGACATAATAAAATCAATAAGTGACAAACGTCATCAAATAGATAGTACAATCAGATCGATTATCCGAACAATCACAAAACACAACGAACGGAAATCAATACGATTGACCAACCTAACGGTTCATCAATCCAAACGCGAGTCAAACGCTGAACAAACACGGAATTCCACCGCCCAAGGGTTGGAAGATCGAAACGAGACTGATTTCCCAAACTTAAGGGAATTACGAAGGAGTCTGAATCTTCAACAATCACGAAACAAGATCAACAAAAACCGAACAATCAAACAATCGAACCACAAAGATCGAGACAACAAAAATTGAACGATCATGTTCGGATCACGAAGGACAAGAAGGTTCAACCGACAACTCCGAGGTTCACATCTCGACTCGAGACAAAACATGATCCGGTGAAAACAACAAGATGCACACTCACATAAGATCCACAGGAAAGGGAATAACAATTGAAAAGTCACACGATGAACGAGTAATTCCGAAACAATACCACCCTCGTTCGATTAACAAAAGTAAGGGACAGGGCAAGCTCAGAAATGTTAACAAACATAAACGAGTCGACAGAGTCGAAAATACAGAAGTTCCAAATCCGATCCACTTCGAATAAAAGAACTAGTAGAACCAAAAGATGCTACTTCCGAACAAGGTTCACAAGAATCGAACCGAACTCGGAAAAGTCACAGCAATAACCAGATCGACCCAAAACAAGATCACATCTCGTTCGAATGATGAAACCGAAATACAGAACAAGCTCAGACAATATCAACGAACACGGGCGAATCGATAGACTAGAGAAAGAGAAAATATAGAAGCCAAAATAATACGGGTATTATATTCGACCTCTTCTAAAAGAAAGTCATCCCCGCAACTCACAATAACGGAAACAAGGTAACAACACAAAAAGCAACCGACAGAAAATCTCCTATGGGCCTCTCAGAGCCGATCCTGATAACTGTGCTGAAGCGCAAACTCTGAAAGTCTCGGTAGCCAATTCGCAAAACTGAATTCGGTGACCCTAGAGTCCACACTCGAAATGTGTTACTGACGAGAAGGACAATTTGCACGTACATTCCCCCGGCACATCACGGTTGAAATGCCTCGGCTCGGCATACCGAAAATACAAATGCTAGATACAATGGAACATAACACCGCAAAACAACATACCGGAGATGCCAACTCAGCACAACAAGGAATCATAACACATATCATATATAACGATCACCATCGTGAAGTAATACACACACAAACACTACAACAACGACGGTATCGTTTGGCGACCTCAATGGCCCGAACGATAACCAGCACGTAATACAAACATCATGAAACAATCACATATGTACACCAACGTACAAACCCAAGCTTCAACATCTCACACTCGTGTGGGACACGCAATCCACCACGAGACGACAACCATTAAGTACCAGTTCACACCTCTCACAGAGGGCTAGTACAACAAATACATGGCAACGCCTCAACGTTCATGCCACCAACTCGATCATATTCGGGAGTTAACATCATAGCGACAAAGCCAACATCATACATCCATACCCAGCCCTCAAACGGCAATGGATAGGTTTTAAAAACGAAAACCTCATTTGGAAAATAATTTAGAAAAACACCGGTCGATCTTGAGTATCACATTTCTAAAAAAAGTAAAAACGTGAAACATCGTTATCGAGACTTTGGAAAACCATTTCGCATTTGAAAAAAAATGAGGACACTTTCTTTTAGTGAAAAGCTTTCAGAATATTCGACCCTCGAGTCTAAGTAAAAGTGTTTATAAAACATTGAAAATATTGCAAAACATTTTGGTCCTCGAGGTAGAAGAATTTTGAACATATTGTGGCACCTTGGAAGTACCGCGAGAAAACAATTCATTTTAAACGTACGTCTCGAAATTTATTTCTAAGATACTCAAGTTTTCGAAAATAATTCAATGCCAAAAAGGACGATGCCAAAAAGGCTAGAATGCCTAAAAATTTCAGGTAATTACACAAAACTTTATAGCGCCGTGGGTCCCGCGCCGGAACTCACCAGGCTAAAAACCATTTACAAAAATGCCAAAAAGGCCGATGACGGTAATATTTCAAAAACTCACAGAAGCCATTTACAAAATGCTAAATACCGTCACAAGAATTTCGCCAAAATGATCAAGGCCATAATGCCAAAAACTCGGTTAAGGGAATCGGTTTTCGAAATAAAACTCGGTCGGTAAAATACCGAAAGTCATTACAAAAGAACTCACGCAGCGGATAAAAGAAATACAGTTCAACATACACAATCGAGCAACACTACTCCTCATATGAACGAAATATGAGAGTCAAATAACCACATATCAAGAAATCAAAATCCATAAGAGGATTCCGTCACTAATCAAATAATCATAAAATAGCTCGTGACACACGAGGCACAACACAAAGAAGGGAGACTTACATCCACAGGTCGCACGAAGATGATGATCGCCCACGATACTAATCACGACCAACAAACTCAGACGACGCGTCGCGACACGACTTAGTCAGACATAATCCGACAAGACAAAACTCAACAGACACCACTGACCCGACAGCCTAGGTTTCCACAACCTAAGCTCCGATACCATTTATGTAACACCCCCAATCCACTCAGGGATATTACACGCCGTAGGCCCTCTCCTCGAGGGTCTACCAGGCTGATAACTAAAATCAAACATCTAAACATCGCCTTTAAGGCTAAAATGACTCAGTAGACCGACTTGGTCTTTCAATAATAACATACAACTCAATTCCAAACACATACCCACGCAGGGGTCAAAATACGATAAACTCCCGTACAACGGGAAAAGATCTTGCGGAATGAAAAGAAAATACAACTAGACCAAAACGACATCAACGGATCCTCGTGTGATTAGTATCGTTCATCTTTCATCATCCTTCGTGCCGACCACGTGCTATGCTCCAAAACCTGAATGCAAAAATAGACATCCACCCCCCGAATACTCGGGGGTTAGCAAAACTCCACTGTTTTGCTAGTGCAAGTACAAGTGCAAAAATACGAGCCATACAATACAAGTTCCAAGAACAATAATAATCAGGAATCCTCAAAAATCCAAAAGTAACGAAAAGTACTTCCCGAGGCAAGAGTTTGGGTAAACATTTCCAAAACCGAAAGATCGCAAATAAGGGAAACAACTTACAAAACAGTTCAAAATGCCATCGAGAGTTTTAATAGAAAACCATTTAGGATTATAAAATCCTTCTCTTTCCAAAAATCAATAGGGTCACAGCCCAAATGTTTTGTTTTCACAAATAGAAAACCGACAATAATTCACAGGGCCAGAGCCCAACATCACGTGTCCTCGACAGACATAAAATCAACAAAACATAATCGCACACGCGCATCGCCTAGGACCGGGACGAAGCCACAAATCCCACTCGAGGCATCGAAGGACCCTCCCGAGCTGGCTAGCGAAACAAATCACACACATCTCATGGTTGGATCAATCGCTTGTTGCATCCTGGCCACATGATCGCATGCCATATGCCACCGTAGATTTATCTCAGGCTCACACGGTTGGATCAATCACTTGTTGCATCCTGACCACATGATCACGTGCCATGTGTCACCGTAGACCTTCAACCGTATCCACACATTCACACAAATAACATATCACATCAAGGATATTCAAACAATTCACCCAGAGCATCAAACACTTAGCAAAACACCACGTCAAACCACAATGCACCGAAATGAAACAATATACGTCCACACGCAAATACCAAGTGCAACATCAACACCAAACATATCCATAGAGTTCACATAGTCATTCTCAAACCACACCATTCACAAAACACACGCGTTTTGAAAGCAAGCCTTTAACAAGGCTAAACCGAATCTTTTGAAAACTCATTTCAAACAATCAAACAACCACATAAAGACGATCACCAATTATCATATTCACAAAACAAGAATAGTATGGACAAGGTACTTGCCTCGAAATCACGATCGCAATAAGACGATGGATAGGACGCGGTCGAATAGCCCCGAACCCCTGAACAATATCAAGAATGTGATAGCACCACGAGTATTACGAGAATAACACCACACGAATCATCAATCACCAAACGGGATTCAACATCGGAATCCTCGAACACCTATAAACCTCCGGAAGGAACAATAACACATGGTTACGACGAGAATCAAGGCCAAAACAACGGAAATCCCAACAAATTATCGAAGGGAAACTCATTGGGACATTTAATCGAATATTAAATGTTCAAGACCCTTCAAGAACAAAGAAATCACCCCTCGGGTCGAACGAACCAAAGATACGAGTATCCAATCCATAGAACAAGTTCAAAACAACGTTTATACAACAATTAATTGATCAAAAACGGATTGGAATCGAAATCAAAAAGGAAAATCCACAAATCTACAAAAACAAGGGTTCAAGCCAAAATACCTTGATTTGGATGAAGGATTCAAGTAGAGGTCTAAAATCTACAACAAGACTTGAAGTGGATGATCTCTAAAAGTTTGGGAGCACTCAAATCGCCCAAAAATCGCCCACAAATCGCCCTAGATGGAAGGAGGAAGAAGAGAGGAGAAAAATGAAGTTTTCTCCTCGAAAATCTGCTAAAAAACGCAGAAAAAGCCCGTGTGCCGCGGCACAGGATGAGTGTGCCGCGGCCCAGGGCCACGAAAAACGCCCAGGAATCAGCTTAGTGCCGCGGCACAGCGGAAGTGTTCCGCGGCACACGGATGCGACCCACTCCAACACGAAAAAGGCACATCGTATAGTCTTAGCTATTTCGACCATAACTCCCTCGTCTGGATTCCGACTGACTCACCGTTTGAACCATTGGAAAGCTAACTTGATGCTCTATAATATTACAAAGATTCAGAATTTTTGGAGTTTCCAAGAATTAATGGTGACTTTACAAAGTCGAACTCCCACGTGAAAAAGTCGATTAAGGACACGTAACTCAACAAAACGACACCGAAACGAACTCGGATGACAAAAAGTGCAGAATTAATCATTCTCGAAATGACGATACGGTCATGAGCGAGTCATCAAAACGGACTCCGGCCGAAAAAAGAAATTTACCGAAAATCGAAAATTGCGGATATTACAAGTATTATGGCTGACCCCGTCGTGGGCTTTATCTTTTAGGTACTCGGAGTTTGAGCTAGTAGCGGTCGTGAAGGGATGAGCTTTCCGGTGATACTGGCTATGGCGTAGTTGTTGGGATTCGAGTGTTCTTTCTGGTTTTTATAATTCCACTGTAAATGTATTTAATTATGTTTCATCCGCTGTGTGTGTATGTTTCTAAATAGATTTCGATATTCTTTGAACTGTGTTTTTATCCGCTGTGCGTATGTGTACTTTCAAAAGGGCCTTTTGGCATTTTTAAACACTTGCGAAAATGATTTTAGCCTTGTGGGTTCCAATATGGGGCCCACGGCGCTGTAATATTCCCGTATGGTTTTGGGGGTGTTACAGAAGATGGTATCGGAGCTTGGGTTTCGTAAAACCCGGGCGTGTGTGTTATGTGGCTCTACCGGTGCGGTAGTAGCGTGACTTTTGAAAATGATTTTCTGACTTTTGAGTCAAACCAATTTTGGAGGTTTCAAAATTTTTGAAATATTTTTAAATTATTGTGTTTGCGATGCCGGTGTGTTGTTAGTGTGTTGAGACTTTGTATGGGAGTCGTATGCTGGTATCACGGAAGATCATCGACTTCACGGACCTGTAAGTATGTTCTTTCAGTTATTTTAGTTTTGATGATGATTATTTGAGTATGGTGTCGTGATTTTAGATATTTTGGGATTGAGATACTGATTATGACAGGTGTTGAGTTTCGAGGACGAAACTTTTTTAAGTGGGTGTATATGTAATATCCTAGAATTTTACTATGAATTTTTCGCATTATTTTATCTGAGTTGTACTGTACAGAGTGGGACCGATACAGTATGGACAAATAATTTTAGGAACTGTGACAGTCGTGCCAGTATATCTATCGAGGTTATTTTTAATTCTAGGATATTACATGCTTGGTGTGTTTTTCGATGTCGGATATACCGTATGATTATTTGTATGATTGCCGTACTTGGTCGACAGTTGTAATTGAGGATATCGTGCATCAGATGTATCGTATGGAAATGTTATCGGAACGAGTATATGTATTCGGTATGCCGCGTGTATGTGTTCGGTTTATTGAGACTACAGACAGGGGTGGAAATGGCTAAGTATGGATTTGTTAACGTACGTTACGACTTTGAGATAACGTACGCTAAGTGGTACGTGTTACGTACGTTATGAGCAAGGTATTACGTACGTAACAAGAGGAATCGGACAGTTGGGCCCGGTGTCGGCAGCTTTCGGCGCGGATGTGGACAGGTGAGTCAACGGATGGAGTTACGTACGTTATACAGGGTGTATTACGTACGTAATACGAGTATAATACTATAGCAAGTCAACGTACGTATTACGTGCATGGCGATTAAGTGTTACGTGCGTTACGGCGGCGGCGAGTTGTGGCGAGATGATCTGGATGGCCGAGCATGGCGGCCGTGACTCGTTGGGATGGCCGAGCATGGTCGGCGATGACTCGGCCAGGGGCTAGGGTGGCCGATTACGTCGTGAACGGTGGCGATTCTGGCCGTAATGGCCGATTACGTGCGTAAGGAGGCTGCCGATTCGTCGTAAGTGCCGAACAAAGCTGACGATAAGGTGGCCACGGCCGGTTACGTACGTAAGCCACGGCCGGTTACGTACGTAACTGGCCGGAAGGTCTCGGCCTATATAAGGCCTGGACCGAGTCATCTGCTCATTTCTTTGTTTTTCTTCGTTCCTTCCGCGATTTCTTCAGCAAATATGATGGTTTTGAGTAGAATCAACTTATAACAACATGTTTTAGAAGTTGGAATCATGGATTAACATCATCCTCCACCCGGATCGAAGGTAGGAACACATGAACTTTTGGTTTTTGGATGTTCTTGAGGTTTCTTGGTGTTTTGGCCGATTTGCTTCGTTTTGATTCAGATTATTGATAGAAATTGATTGTATACTCGTAATCATTCAATAATCTTGAAGTTTTTTGGAACAAATTCGAGTATTTCTTTGAATAATCAATTGAATTAGACTATGCCTTCAAAGTGTTCGCTGAAATGCCTCAATGAGTAGAACTTGGGAAATTCTATACATTTTCGCATGAATGGTGATTGAATTGATATTATTGTGATTTAGGAATGAACTTTTGAAGGAAGTTGAATCGGTACCCTTCCCCTTTGTCGATTTCTTCGCACCGTGCTATTCAAAACAAGTGATTACTTGTGTATTTCATCTTCAAGAGGTATGTTCGATAATCCTCTCATTGAATTCGGATTTTGATGTTATCGTTGAAGAAGGATTCGTATGAATATGATTATGGTTTTGTTGTTACGATTCTTGTGGTTATATGAACTATATGTTGAAGACATTGTTAGGATTATTGAACACCGAAATTCGGCTTGTGTTCGTATTGTTAAGAGTTGATATGGGTTGGTTTAGTATGATCGAGATATCGTTGAACCATCGAGTTTGATTAGTTGGTCATTTCGGTTGTTGATTGTTATTGAACGTATCGTTAACTAATTATTGCATTAGGTTGCGTTTAGTGATCGTTGAAGTTAACCGTTGTGCTGCGGACGAGCTGGGGCTGCGGAGCTTGTAGACGGAGACGGCGGGATTGATAGCGGCCGTCGGGTGGTTGGTATCGAGGCAAGTTATGCTTGCTCAGTTCATAATGTTAATAAATGATTTCGTTTTCATTTCATTTATGATTCATATAGCAATGGTATGATGGAATATATGAATTGTCGGAATGGTGGTGTGTATGGTATTTTTGGACTAAGATAAATCATAATGTATATGATTTTAAGGATGTCTAGTGGAAATGGGAACGTGAATTATAATTTGGTCTATTGCATGAGAAGTTGGATATCAAGGTTAGTTATCGTGTCGATGTTGAACTCGGGATGGTGGTTTGATATTAGTTATGGACTGTACTTCATTTTGGATTGTCGGATAAACCGTGTATTCGTTCAGGGCGGTTGGTCGTGGAAAGGTTAGCGTCTCCATCTTGAGGTAAATTAATATTGTTAGATTATGATAATCATCATGTTGCATTATTGCATGTGTGTGTTGATATTCCATGCGGTGAATGTGCACCATTGTTTGTTACGTTTTGTGAAGTGCTCTTTCTTGAGCCGTAATCTGTGGGGCCGATGTGTTGGGCATAAAACCTGTATGGTACCCGAATGGAAATGTGTTGGGGGATAAGACCTAAATGGCACCTATGTCCGGAGTATTCCTGAGTAGATGCTTCCGTGACCCTCGGCTGCTGCCTTGGGAGTTTATGTGATATTGTCCGGAGTATTCCTGAGTAGATGCTTCCGTGACCCTTGGCTGCTGCCTTGGGAGTTTATGTGCTATTATTATATGCATTGTTGAGCATGCTGTGAACTATCGTCTGACGGGATACGACATTATGGTCGTGTCGGTCTTTCATGATCGAGTTATTGTTTCCCTCTAGAAAATCTTCTGATCCTTGTTGGATATGCGTTTCTTCGATATTGGTTGTCATGTTGTATCATGGCATATCTGGAGTCAGATACGTTCTGATCGTTCATGTGTAGGATTTTCGGGACGGGCACGTGTAGCATGTGTTGGTTTCAGCCTCACATTGAACCGTGCACACGAGACGTACTTCGTGAGGCTGATTAGGTACGAGACCAGATGTGTATTGATCAATACCCGTGGTTGGCTTGTACACGGACACATGTCCGGATCGAGCGTATCGTGACATCCATCTTGAGTCTTATTGATTGGTCGTTCACAGTCCATGTATAATTGGATCTGTTCGATATTCGGGTTGTCTTTGAAATCTAGTATATATGATTTGTGTATGGTTGACGATTTTATTCTCTCGTGTATCTGTCGCAATTGAACCTTTACTAATCTCATTCGGAGTTACCATATCGATGGTCAACTGATTGATACCGATCCTTTATGAATCTCGTTTGGAGTGCACCCTGTCATTAGTAATCTCGTTCGTTATTGATCCTTATTGATTCCGTTTGGGAGTTGTCTCATCGTTGGTATTCTTGGCTATTAGTCCTTGATTGATGTATCGGAGTTTACCGTGTCGTCTGTATTCTCGGTTGTCGATTTCTCATTGACCTTGTTGGAGTTTACCGCATCGTCGGTATTCTCGGTTATTGATTCTTCGTTGATCCTTACTATGTCGTCGGTATTCTCGGTTATTGATTCTTCGTTGATTCTTACCGTGTCGTCGGTATTCTCGGTTATTGATTCTTCGTTGATCCTTACCGTGTCGTCGGTATTCTCAGTTAATGATTCTTCATTGATCCTTACCGTGTCGTCGGTATTATCGGTTATTGATTCTTCGTTGATCTTGTTGGAGTTACCAGATCATGGTATTCTCGTCCGTGGTTGATCCTTTGTTGATCTTGTGTGGAAATATCATGTCATTGATATTTCCGTTATGATGCATTGATTGTTTATCATTATTAACTGTGTGAGCATTCATGCATTGTATTGATATCCGGGACTTGCCATTGTTTCGGGACAGTTGATTTGCAGATGTATCATGTGATATCAGTTCCTATCAGTATTGAAAGAGCCGCTGATAAACTGGGATTAATCCATACTGACGTTTGTGGTGCTTTGGAAGCAGCACGTGACGGATATCAATATTTCATTACGTTTACAGATGATCATACTAGGTATGGTTATGTATACTTAATGAAACATAAATCCGAGGCCTTTGAGAAATTCCAGGAATTCAAGGCCCTAGTCGAGAAACAAACTGGTAATCATATCAAAGCACTTGGTCGGGCCAGAGGTGGCGAGTATATGAGTACGGAGTTTGACGAGTTCCTTAAGGAACATGGAATAGTTTCACAACTAACACCTCCAGGTACTCCTCAGTTAAATGGTGTGTCAGAAAGAAGGAACCGGACCCTGTTGAACATGGTCCGTTCCATGCTGGGCTATACTGACTTGACGATTTACCTGTGGGGGTATGCACTCCTGACTGCCGCATATATCTTGAACAGATATCCTTCCAAATCCGTTCCTAAAACTCCACATGAGATGTGGGAGGGAAGGAAACCAAGTCCTAATCATATTAGGATTTGGGGATGTCCCGCCTATGTCAAGAAGACTAAGGTGGAAAAGTTGGAAGCTAGGTCTGCGAAGGGACGTTTCATTGGATTCCCGTCTGGGACGATGGGATATTTATTCTACATGCCCAAAGATCGAAGGATCGTTGTTGCTTTACAAGCACACTTCCTGGAAGATGAGTTCATTCAGGAAGGCGGAGCAGGTAGAAGTATTTCTTTAGAATAATACAATGAAACTCCTCGAGAGACACCTGTGCAAGAAAATGGAACCAAACTTTCTGAAACACAAGTACAACCACCTCGTAGGTCTAGTAGGGTGTCTCATTTACCTGAGAGGTATGGGCTTGTGCACTTGGAGGAGCTGGGTCTCCATGAGGTTCCAAGTGATAGCCAAGAGACCGACCCAACAACCTATGACCAAGCGATGGTGGATGTAGACTCCGCGAAATGGCGTGAAGCTATGGAAGCTGAGATAGACTCGATGCATGTAAATCAGGTCTGGACTCTAGTAGACCGCCCCAAGGGCATAGTGCCCATTGGGAATAAGTGGATCTACAAGAGAAAGACTGATGGTGATGGCAAGGTTGACGCCTATAAGGCCAGGCTTGTGGCAAAGGGTTATACCCAAAAGGAAGGGATCGATTACCACGATACCTTCTCGCCCGTAGCCATGATCAAGTCTATTCGCATGATGCTTGCTATAGCTGCCTACCACGATTATGAGATATGGCAAATGGACGTAAAGACGGCTTTCCTCAATGGATTCCTCGAGGAGGAAATCTATATGGAGCAGCCTAAAGGCTTTGTGTCCGAAGTCGATATTCAGAAAGTGTGCAAGCTTCAGCGTTCCATTTATGGACTGAAGCAAGCGTCGCGTAGTTGGAACCTTCGTTTTGACGAGGCGGTCAAAGAGTTTGACTTCGTGCAAAATGAGGAGGAACCTTGTGTATACAAGAAGGTTAGTGGGAGCAAGATCGCATTCTTAGTACTATATGTAGATGACATTCTACTAATAGGAAATGATGTGGGAATGCTCAGTTCTATGAAAGCTTGGCTTTCGAGTAATTTCTCCATGAAAGACTTGGGAGAAGCAACCTATATTCTTGGTATTCGTCTCTACCGGGATAGAGCGAAGAGAACAATAGGCCTTTCCCAAGCCCTCTATATAGATAAGATCTTAAAGCGATTTCAGATGGATGATTCTAAAAGAGGGTTCCTACCGATGCAACATGGAATAATACTCACCTTGAAGATGTGTCCTCAAAGTGAGGAACAACGCAAGGAAATGAGTAATATACCATATGCTTCGGTCGTGGGTAGCCTTATGTATGCTATGTTGTGTACAAGACCTGACATCGCGCATGCTGTAAGCGTGGTGAGTAGGTTTCAGGCAAACCCAGGTAGGGAACATTGATCGTCAGAAGAACGTTCTCAAGTACTTGAGAAGAACGAGAGATATGGTTCTTATGTATGGCGGTGGAGATTTGGATGTGGTGGGATTCACCGATTCGGACTTCCAAGGACCGAAGGGCGACTCGATGTCCACTCGGCTACATATTTACTCTTAATGGAGGAGCGATATCTTGGCGTAGTGCCAAGCAAAGTGCGGCTGATTCCACTGTCGGTGAGTATCAAGCGGCCTCGGAGGCTTCCAAGGAAGGGTTACGGATTAAGAAGTTTCTAGGAGAACTTCAAATGATACCATGTCTTTGAAATTGCTGTCTGTCTTTGCGACAACGACGGAGCCGTAGTACGTGCCAAGGAGCCGAGGTTTCACAACAAAGACCAAACATATTGAGAGGAAGTATCATCTCGTAAGAGAATTTGTTCACAAAGGATACATTGTCTTTGCCTGAGTAGACTCGGCCGACAACGTCGCCGATCCACTGACCAAGCCACTATCTCAGACTTGCTTGGAGCGTCATCTGGAGAACATGGGTATTAGATACCATAGTGTGTGGCATTGAGTGCAAGTGGGAGATTGTTAGGAGTATGCCCTCGAATGCCACTCAGAGGTTGTTGAGTGAGGGCATTGTACTTGTAATTATGTAAACCATTTATATAAGGCAAATGAATGTTTCTTTATTTACTGGTAGTTAATGGCATTCCTAACTCGTAAATAAACATATAGAAACTAGTCCGTGTATTTGAGAGCAAAACTTTCCACTCCTTATTGGATAAGGGGGTCGGCACTGGAAAGGTTTATAGCTCAAATACTTAATCGTTCGCAAGTCGATGAAACTTGAATGGGCGTTAAGTTTATGAGAAGACTTGTATGACATGTTCTTTGACATGGAGAGTTCCTGTCAAACACTAATGGTTAGTGGGAGCACACGTTATAGGTATGCTAATTAGATTAGTATACTCGAACCGACTCACCCTCGATTCGTCACACGGATTTCACTCCAGGACAGTCAATGACGGAATCGAAAGGTTGTGATAGGTATTCGTGAACCTTCGACTTGAGGATTTAGTAGGGATGTGCTTGTGACGTCAATATTTTCATTAGAGTAGTTCGACCCTGTAAACCGGAAGGCGGGGGTCAACCTCGGCGTGCATCTTGACGGGCAAGTAGCAGGTCCTACTGAATTCCAAGATAGAATTCTTTTTCCTATTAGTGAACGGGTTATATGTCCTATGCGGTTATTGACAGATGAGATCATAAGTCTTTGGCCAAAGCATTGGAGCTAGCTGTATTAGATACACGAGAGCTCGATGATCTCGATTTACATTAACGCATGCATAGCGTCAAGTACACATAGGGTTTGACGGACCGTGAACCTATAACTTGATCGGGACATTTGAAAGAAGGGTTTATACGTATACTGGTATTCACGACAGAATGGTTCTTGAATGATCCCAATCATTCGTTCTTAGTCGGGGTACAGTGTAGGCCACCAGGCTGGCTAGGTGGTGCTACTACTCTTTGGTTCCTCCCATTGCTGACTGAGACGGACCTACCAAGTCGCGCAATAGGATTGACGACGGAATGAATAAAGCTAATTCTCTCATTATGAATATTAGATATTGGATATCTAATTTGGGACATTGGATGTCTAAATCGATTTATTGGATAAATTGATTTACGGCCTAATGAATTAAATATTTCACTGGGTGAGTAATTTAATTCATGAATATAATTATTTCTTGGAGAAATTAATTATGTTATTTTTTATTTGATATGTTTAATTAATTGGATTAATTAAACGACACAAATACATCGGAACGGAATCGGAGTTTATCTGTTTGGACTCGCGGGAGTCCAAAACGAACCGAACTTGTCCGATTTCTACATGGGCCGCCCGCCTCATTTCCACCGACTTTCATATGGACCCTTGTTCCATTCTTTAATGTTTTGATCATTGAGGTGGTGGGGCTTTGATTCTCATAATTATGAGATGTGCATGTGGAGAGTTGAATAAATGAAGATGAAGACATCTCTCACTTGGGAATTCCAAGCAACTTTCAACGTGAGATTGAGAGAGAGAGAGAGAGAGAGAGAAAAAAACCATTTTCTCAATTATCTTCATCTTCTTCATTCATTTCTTCTTCATTTTTCTTGGAGAAAAAAAATTGAGAGAAAATCATATAGAGAGAGTAAGATTAAAACACTTAGAGTGTAGTAATCTTTACATATATAGCTTCATCACTTAGCTCTAGCCGTATCCTCGGAGGATAGCAAGGTGATCGTCGTTCCGGTTGTTTCTCCGGCGCGTGGCAAGTAGAGACGCGGTGCTTTCGGCGTTGGATCGTTCAAGAGCTTGGGGAATAGCTCAAGAGAAGGTTACCATTTAATCAACGGAATTCGAGGGTTAGTTTCTTATGACTCTTGCTTTTCGTTTATATATTCGTATATACGTAGCTCGATCGATCCTCGTAGGGATTCGGATCGAATTAATTTTCGTTTTACCGCTTCCGCTGGGCCTTCGTTTTAGGCACCGAATCCCAACAGTGGTATCATAGCGTAGGTCTTGCGATCGTATATACGATATTAGCATTTGGAATGCTCGATTAGATGGTGAATGATTTGGAATCCTTTTAGTCATAATCGTGGTATATGTTTTTACGTTCGTTGTAGTTATATTTTTCGTAAGTTTATGTCTAAATATAAATCTTAATTTCTTGGAAATATGATTTATATTGAAGATATGAATGTTGGAGAATATAGATATTGGATATCCGATCGAAAAACTAGCCCCGAAATGTCATTGGACGGTCCGGGGAGGACCGGGGCCGAGGCGCGGCCCGAGTGGCCTGCGGCCGGCACAGGCGGCCATCATGTGTGGGCCGCCACGATCTCCGAGGCCGCGGCACAGGCTCTTGGGCGGCCGGGCCGGTAAACCGGCGTGATCGGCCATGCAGCATGTCTGCCGGCATCTGCCGGCGATGACTTCGGCCATGGCAGCCAATTTCGCCCCTCGATTTTTCCGTGTATTCTTGAAAATTAATCTCCCGCATGTTAAATTGGATTTAATATGATTAAAATGATTTATGGTATTTCATTTTATAAGGGAAATTTGATTAATTGGAATATTTATGGTCGACCGAATTATTTTGGACGTTTTCATATTACCGATTGTGTGAATCGATTTGATCGATTCGTATTGTTGATTGGATCAATGTATCTCTACGCTTTCCATTTATTTAGTATTTATTGGATGAATGCTTTTGAATGGGGATGTGGTTCGTGGACTTAGTTTTGAATCGTTCGTTTTATTCGATTGGGTTGTAAAGGCCGTTTTGAGCTTATTTATTTTACTAGAAATATTTGTATCTAGGATGCAATTTTCAATGTAAAATTTATATGTAATGACGAAGACCGGAGGAAGATCCATTTCGAGAAGACGAAGATTCAAGACGAAGACTTGTAATTAGATTACGGAGTTTTTGTTTTCTAGGAACGGTCCATGAACCACATGTTGGTAGCAACTAGGTTGTGAATGGTTGTTTCATATTGTATGAATGCCACAAACGTGCTTAAACGATTAATGTGCAAAGTTCAACGTAAATCGCGAAAATTCTCCCACGATAAATTATTAAGTTTATAAGGTTTCAAGGTTTTCCTTCCCTCCATCGAGTTTTTGGGAAATTGAAATCCAAACCGGTTGTGCTATGCTTCCGAGTTATCGGGGTAGTCGTTCGGGGAGGACGGATAAATTACCGGGAGCGCATTGGATGCCTTCGGTTGGAGCAAATTTTATCCCTAGAAACCTGATAGGTTGCCGGATAAGATTCAATTGTGAAACTGATTTGCGTTGATGGTATAAACTTAACTTGTTCACGAACCATAGAAACCATATAGGTTGAGGGGAATGAACAAGAGGAAAAAGAAGATCGAATCATCCATTAGATGGGTTGGTGTTGGACACCACTTTATGAAAATTAATAGACTAGAAACCTGTTCGGTTGCCCTCTATTAAGATTTATAAAGAACTCGATCACCACTATGAAGTAGAGCGACGATACTTCCGGATTTCACATGGGAGTGTGTTATTCCGATAAAAATAGTGGGAGATGGGTAACAAGAATTGAAAAGACCTTAATTCTATACTCAGAACATAATATAACAAGTCACTAATTAATCTGTTATACTTAATGCAGACATAACTCAATATGACAATGAATCCACTCGCAATTCTGCTCGAAAAGAACACCTTAATGGGACCTAACTTTGTGGATTGGCTCCGCAATCTGATGATTGTCCTCAGTATAGAGGCACTGGGATACGTCTTGGAGACGGACATTCCAGCGCCTCCTGTGCGGACCCGAGCCAATCAGGAAGAGATTGAAAACCACGAAAAGTGGGTTAAGGATGACGTGAAAGTCCGTGCATATATGATGGCTTCCATGTCTAATGAGCTTCAGAGAGCTCATGAGAAAATGACTTCTGCTAGGCAGATTCTATCTCACTTAGCCGAACTTTATGGTGAGCACAGCAGAACTGCTAGTTATGAGATATCCAAGCAACTGTTCGGTGCAAGGATGAAGGAAGGTGAGAAGGTTGGGGAACACGTCCTCAAAATGATATCCATGATCGTGAGATTGGAGGCTCTTGTTTTTAAAATGGATACTTCTCTCCAAACCTACCTTATCCTACAGTCTCTCCCTGATTCCTTCTCACAGTTTGTTATGAACTTCAACTGCAATGAGATTGCATGTAATTTAGCTGGGCTAATGAACAAACTTGTGACCGCTCAGTCTCAAATGAAGACTCCGCGGATGAAGGAGTCTGCTCTTGTGATTTCTTCTGGACCTCGGAGGTCTAAGAATAAGAAGAAAAGGACCAAGAAGCGGACTGGACCGCAAGGTAAGGACCTTAAGGGTAAGGGCAAGGCCCAGATGGTTCCGAAGAACAAGAAGAAGAAGTATGCTTGTCTCAAGTGCGGTGAGCTGGGCCACTGGGTTAGAGACTGTCCGATTCTTCATGGCACTTCAGGTACAAAACTTTTAGTTTTGGAAACAAATTGTTCTGCTACTGTATTTTCTACTTCCTGGATACTAGATTCTGGTGCTAGTTCTCATATTTGTACCGTGAATCAGGATCTGGAACAAAGTAGGAAGCTTGGAGCTGGAGAAGTTATGATCACAGTCGGAAGCGGGCATAGTGTCGAGGCGACCGACATAGGATCACTTCTTTTGGGTTTAGAATCCGGCTTTGTTTTGACTTTAGAAGATGTACTTGTTTTGCCCAAGGGGCACAAAAACATTGTATCCATTCCGGTCATGGACCGAAAAGGTTTTTCATTTTTCATTGGTGATGGTTCCTGCAAAATTTATTTTAGAAATAAACTAGTGGGTACTACTACATTGTTAAATGGATTGTATCATCTAAATCTCAACAACAAAGTAGTTGTGAATACTATGACTAGAAAACGTGGTAGAGATGAAACCAATCAAGTTTTGAAATAGCATCTAAGACTTGGTCATGTTGGTCAGACCAAGGTTTACAAGATGGAAAAATATGGACTTATGGGTCCATTGGGATCGGTTCCCTTTCCTACTTGTGAATCTTGCCTTAAAGGCAAAATGACTAAGTCCCCCTTCACAGGGACTTTTGAAAGAGCCGCTGATAAACTGGGATTAATCCATACTGACGTTTGTGGTGCTTTGGAAGTAGCACGTGACGGATATCAATATTTCATTACGTTTACAGATGATCATACTAGGTATGGTTATGTATACTTAATGAAAGATAAATCCGAGGCCTTTGAGAAATTCCAGGAATTGAAGGCCCTAGTCGAGAAACAAACTGGTAATCATATCAAAGCACTTCGGTCGGACCGAGGTGGCGAGTATATGAGTACGGAGTTTGACGAGTTCCTTAAGGAACATGGAATAGTTTCACAACTAACACCTCCAGGTACTCCTCAGTTAAATGGTGTGTCAGAAAGAAGGAACCGGACCCTGTTGAACATGGTCCGTTCCATGCCGAGCTATCTTGACTTGCCGATTTACTGTGGGTATGCACTCCTGACTGCCGCGTATATCTTGAACAGATGTCCTTCCAAATCCGTTCCTAAAACTCCACATGAGATGTGGGAGGGAAGGAAACCAAGTCTTAATCATATTAGGATTTGGGGATGTCCCGCCTATGTCAAGAAGACTAAGGTGGAAAAGTTGGAAGCTAGGTCTGCGAAGGGACGTCTCATTGGATTCCCGTTTGGGACGATGGGATATTTATTCTACATGCCCGAAGATCGAAGGATCATTGTTGCTTTACAAGCACACTTCCTGGAAGATGAGTTCATTCAGGAAGGCGGAGCAGGTAGAAGTATTTCTTTAGAAGAATACAATGAAACTCCTCGAGAGACACCTGTGCAAGAAAATGGAACCAAACTTTCTGAAACACAAGTACAACCACCTCGTAAGTCTAGTAGGGTGTCTCATTTACCTGAGAGGTATGGGCTTGTGCACTTGGAGGAGCTGGGTCTCCATGAGGTTCCAAGTGATAGCCAAGAGACCGACCCAACAACCTATGACCAAGCGATGGTGGATGTAGACTCCGCGAAATGGCGTGAAGCTATGGAAGCTGAGATAGACTCGATGCATGTAAATCAGGTCTGGACTCTAGTAGACCGCCCCAAGGGCATAGTGCCCATTGGGAATAAGTGAATCTACAAGAGAAAGACTGATGGTGATGGAAAGGTTGACGCCTATAAGGCCAGGCTTGTGGCAAAGGGTTATACCCAAAAGGAAGGGATCGATTACCACGATACCTTCTCGCCCGTAGCCATGATCAAGTCTATTCGCATGATGCTTGCTATAGCTGCCTACCACGATTATGAGATATGGCAAATGGACGTAAAGACGGCTTTCCTTAATGGATTCCTCGAGGAGGAAATCTATATGGAGCAGCCTAAAGGCTTTGTGTCCGAAGTCGATATTCAGAAAGTGTGCAAGCTTCAGCGTTCCATTTATGGACTGAAGCAAGCGTCGCGTAGTTGGAACCTTCGTTTTGACGAGGCGGTCAAAGAGTTTGACTTCGTGCAAAATGAAGAGGAACCTTGTGTATACAAGAAGGTTAGTGGGATCAAGATCGCATTCTTAGTACTATATGTAGATGACATTCTACTAATAGGAAATGATGTGGGAATGCTCAGTTCTGTGAAAGCTTGGCTTTCGAGTAATTTCTCCATGAAAGACTTGGGAGAAGCAACCTATATTCTTGGTATTCGGCTCTACCGGGATAGAGCAAAGAGAACAATAGGCCTTTCCCAAGCCCTCTATATAGATAAGATCTTAAAGAGATTTAAGATGGATGATTCTAAAAGAGGGTTCCTACCGATGCAACATGGAATAAAACTCACCTTGAAGATGTGTCCTCAAAGTGAAGAACAACGCAAGGAAATGAGTAATATACCATATGCTTCGGCCGTGGGTAGCCTTATGTATGCTATGTTGTGTACAAGACCTGACATCGCGCATGCTGTAAGCGTGGTGAGTAGGTTTCAGGCAAACCCAGGTAGGGAACATTGGACTGCTGTAAAGAACGTTCTCAAGTACTTGATAAGAACGAGAGATATGGTTCTTATGTATGGCGGTGGAGATTTGGATGTGGTGGGATTCACTGATTCGGACTTCCAAGGACTGAAGGACGACTCGATGTCCACTTCTGGCTACATATTTACTCTTAATGGAGGAGAAGTATCTTGGCGTAGTGCCAAGCAAAGCGCGATCGCGATTCCACTGTCAGGCTGAGTATCAAGCAGCCTCGGAGGCTTCCAAGGAAGGGTACTGGATTAAGAAGTTACAACGAGAACTTCAAATGATACCATGTCTTTGTTTGCTGTTCATCTGCGACAACGACGGAGCTGTAGCACAGGCCAAGGAGCCGAGGACCAAACATACTGAGAGGAAGTATCATCTCGTAAGAGAATTTGTTCGCAAAGGATACATTGTGCTGCACAGAGTAGACTCGGCCGACAACGTCGCCGATCCACTGACCAAGCCACTATCTCAGACTTGCTTGGAGCGTCATCTGGAGAACATGGGTATTAGATACCATAGTGTGTGGCATTGAGTGCAAGTGGGAGATTGTTAGGAGTATGCCCTCGAATGCCACTCAGAGGTTGTTGAGTGAGGGCATTGTACTTGTAATTATGTAAACCATTTATATAAGGCAAATGAATGTTTCTTTATTTACTGGTAGTTAATGGCATTCCTAACTCGTAAATAAACATATAGAAACTAGTCCGTGTATTTGAGAGCAAAACTTTTCACTCCTAATTGGATAAGGGGGTCGGCACTAGAAAGGTTTATAGCTCAAATACTTAATCGTTCGCAAGTCGATGAAACTTGAATGGGCGTTAAGTTTATGAGAAGACTTGTATGACATGTTCTTTGACATGGAGAGTGCCTGTCAAACACTAATGGTTAGTGGGAGCACACGTTATAGGTATGCTAATTAGATTAGTATACTCGAACCGACTCACCCTCGATTCGTCACACGGATTTCACTCCGGGACAGTCAATGATGGAATCGAAAGGTTGTGATAGGTATTCGTGAACCTTCGACTTGAGGATTTAGTAGGGATGTGCTTGTGACGTCAAGATTTTCATTAGAGTAGTTCGACCCTGTAAACCGGAAGGCGGGGGTCAACCTCGACGTGCATCTTGACGGGAAAGTAGCAGGTCCTACTGAATTCCAAGATAGAATTCTTTCTCCTGTTAGTGAACGGGTTATATGTCCTATGCGGTTATTGACATATGAGATCATAAGTCTTTGGCCAAAGCATTGGAGCTAGCTGTATTAGATACACGAGAGCTCGATGATCTGGATTTACATTAACGCATGCATAGCGTCAAGTACAGATAGGGTTTGACTGACCGTGACCCTATAACTTGATCGGGACATTTGAAAGAAGGGTTTATACGTATACTGGTATTCACGACAGAATGGTTCTTGAATGATCCCAATCATTCGTTCTCAGTCGGGGTATAGTGTAGGCCACCAGGCTGGCTAGGTGGTGCTACTACTCTTTGGTTCCTCCCATTGCTGACTGAGACGGACCTACCGAGTCGCGCAATAGGATTGACGATGGAATGAATAAAGCTAATTCTCTCATTATGAATATTAGATATTGGATATCTAATTTGGGACATTGGATGTCTAAATCGATTTATTGGATAAATTGA
Source organism: Orobanche coerulescens (assembly GCA_033398695.1). Classification (NCBI taxonomy): domain Eukaryota; kingdom Viridiplantae; phylum Streptophyta; class Magnoliopsida; order Lamiales; family Orobanchaceae; genus Orobanche; species Orobanche coerulescens. The sequence continues at coordinate 109,395,874 of CM065806.1, forward strand.
TTTACGGCCTAATGAATTAAATATTTCACTGGGTGATTAATTTAATTCATGAATATAATTATTTCTTGGAGAAATTAATTATGTTATTTTGTATTTGATATGTTTAATTAATTGGATTAATTAAACGACACAAATACATCGGAACGGAATCGGAGTTTATCTGTTTGGACTCGCGGGAGTCCGAAACGAACCGAACTTGTCCGATTTCTACATGGGCCGCCCCCCTCATTTCCACCCACTTTCATATGGACCCTTGTTCCATTCTTTAATGTTTTGATCATTGAGGTGGTGGGGCTTTGATTCTCATAATTATGAGATGTGCATGTGGAGAGTTGAATAAATGAAGATGAAGACATCTCTCACTTGGGAATTCCAAGCAACTTTCAACGTGAGATTGAGAGAGAGAGAGAGAGAAAAAAAACCATTTTCTCAATTATCTTCATCTTGTTCATTCATTTCTTCTTCATTTTTCTTGGAGAAAAAAAATTGAGAGAAAATCATATAGAGAGAGTAAGATTAAAACACTTAGAGTGTAGTAATCTTTACATATATAGCTTCATCACTTATCTCTAGCCGTATCCTCGGAGGATAGCAAGGTGATCGTCGTTCCGGTTGTTTCTCCGGCGCGTGGCAAGTAGAGACGCGGTGCTTTCGGCGTTGGATCGTTCAAGAGCTTGGGGAATAGCTCAAGAGAAGGTTACCATTTAATCAACGGACTTCGAGGGTTAGTTTCTTATGACTCTTGCTTTTCGTTTATATATTCGTATATACGTAGCTCGATCGATCCTCGTAGGGATTCGGATCGAATTAATTTTCGTTTTACCGCTTCCGCTGGGCCTTCGTTTTAGGCACCGAATCCCAACACCTAGTCCTCTAGGAATCTCATGAACCTTAAATCCAAACTGAAAGGAACTTCTTGAGTCTAGTCCTCTATGAACCTCATTAACCTTTAATTTGAATCCGAAGGAACTTCATGAGCCTAGTCCTCTATTAACCTCATGAACCTTATATCCAAATCCAATGGAACTTCATGATCCTACTCCTCTAGGAACCTCATGAACGTTTAATCAAATCCAAAAGAACGTCATGAGCCTAATCCTCTAGCAACTTCATGAAACTTAAATCCAAATTCAATGGAATTTCATGAGCCTAGTCCTATAGGAACCTCATGAACCTTAAATCCAAATCCAAAGGAACTTCATGAGCCTAGTCCTCTAGGAATCTCATGAACCTTTAATCCAAATCCGAAGGAACTTCATGAGCCTTGTCCTCTAGGAACCTCATGAACCTTAAATCCAAATGCTAAGGAACTTCATGAGCCTAGTCCTCTAGAACCTCATGAACCTTTAATCTAAATCCAATGGAACTTCATGAGCCTAGTCCTCTGGAAACCTCATAAACCTTTAATCTAAATCCGAAGGAAGTTCATGAGCCTAGTCCTCTAGGAACCTCATGAAACTTATATCAAAATCCAATGGAACTTCATGAGCCTAGTCCTCTAGGAACCGCATGAACCTTTAATCTAATCCAAAGGAACTACATGAGCCTAGTCCTCTGGGAACCTCACGAACCTTAAATCCAAATCCTAAGGAACTTCATGAGCCTAGTCCTCTAGGAACCTCATGAACCTTAAATCTAAATCCTAAGGAACTTCATGAGCCTAGTCCTCTAGAAACTCTGTGATCCTTTATTCTAAATCTAAAGAACTTCATGAGCCTAGTCCTCTAGGAATCTCATGAATCTTAAATCCAAATCCTAAGGAACTTCATGAGCCTAGTCCTCTAGGAACCTCATGAACCTTAAATCTAAATCATAAGGAACTTCATGAGCCTAGTCCTCTAGAAACTCTGTGATCCTTTATTCTAAATCCAAAAGAACTTCATGAGCCTACTCCTCTAGGAATCTCATGAACCTTAAATCCAAACTGAAAGGAACTTCTTGAGTCTAGTCCTCTATGAACCTCATTAACCTTTAATTTGAATCCGAAGGAACTTCATGAGCCTAGTCCTCTATTAACCTCATGAACCTTATATCCAAATCCAATGGAACTTCATGATCCTACTCCTCTAGGAACCACATGAACGTTTAATCCAATCCAAAGGAACTTCATGAGCCTAATCCTCTAGCAACTTCATGAAACTTAAATCCAAATTCAATGGAATTTCATGAGCCTAGTCCTCTAGGAACCTCATGAACCTTAAATCCAAATCCAAAGGAACTTCATGAGCCTAGTCCTCTAGGAACCTCATGAACCTTTAATCCAAATCCGAAGGAACTTCATGAACCTTGTCCTCTAGGAACCTCATGAACCTTAAATCCAAATGCTAAGGAACTTCATGAGCCTAGTCCTCTAGAACCTCATGAACCTTTAATCTAAATCCTAAGGAACTTCATGAGCCTAGTCCTCTAGGAACTCTGTGATCCTTTATTCTAAATCCAAAAGAACTTAATGAGCCTAGTCCTCTAGGAATCTCATGAACCTTAAATACAAACTGAAAGGAACTTCTTGAGTCTAGTCCTCTATGAACCTCATTAACCTTTAATTTGAATCCGAAGGAACTTTAAGAGCCTAGTCCTCTATTAACCCCATGAACCTTATATCCAAATCCAATGGAACTTCATGAGCCTAGTCCTCTGGGAACCTCATGAACCTTAAATCCAAATCCTAAGGAACTTCACGAGCCTAGTCCTCTAGGAACCTCATGAACCTTAAATCTAAATCCTAAGGAACTTCATGAGCCTTGTCCTCTAGGAACCTCATGAACCTTAAATTCAAATGCTAAGGAACTTCATGAGCCTAGTCCTCTAGAACCTCATGAACCTTTAATCTAAATCCTAAGGAACTTCATGAGCCTAGTCCTCTAGGAACTCTGTGATCCTTTATTCTAAATCCAAAAGAACTTCATGAGCCTAGTCCTCTAGGAATCTCATGAACCTTAAATCCAAACTGAAAGGAACTTCTTGAGTCTAGTCCTCTATGAACCTCATTAACCTTTAATTTGAATCCGAAGAAACTTCAAGAGCCTAGTCCTCTATTAAACTCATGAACCTTATATCCAAATCCAATGGAACTTCATGAGCCTAGTCCTCTGGGAACCTCATGAACCTTAAATCCAAATCCTAAGGAACTTCACGAGCCTAGTCCTCTAGGAACCTCATGAACCTTAAATCTAAATCCTAAGGAACTTCATGAGCCTTGTCCTCTAGGAACCTCATGAACCTTAAATTCAAATGCTAAGGAACTTCATGAGCCTAGTCCTCTAGAACCTCATGAACCTTTAATCTAAATCCTAAGGAACTTCATGAGCCTAGTCCTCTAGGAACTCTGTGATCCTTTATTCTAAATCCAAAATAACTTCATGAGCCTAGTCCTCTAGGAATCTCATGAATCTTAAATCCAAACTGAAAGGAACTTCTTGAGTCTAGTCCTCTATGAACCTCATTAACCTTTAATTTGAATCCGAAGGAACTTCAAGAGCCTAGTCCTCTATTAACCTCATGAACCTTATATCCAAATCCAATGGAACTTCATGAGCCCAGTCCTCTAGGAACCGCATGAACCTTTAATCAAAATCCAAAGGAACTTCATGAGGCTAGTCCTCTATGAACCTCATGAATCTTAAATGAAATTAAAAGGAACTTCATGAGCCTAGTCCTCTAGGAACCTCATGAACCTCAAATCCAAATCCGAAGGAACTTCATGAGCCTAGTCCTTTAGGAAACTCATGAACCTTAAATTTAAATCCTAAGGAACTTCATGAGCCTAGTCCTCTAGGAACTCCATGAACCTTTAATCAAAATTTAAAAGAACTTCATGAGCCAAGTCCTCTAGGAATCTCATGAACCATAAATCCAAATTGAAAGGAACTTCTTGAGTCTAGTCCTCTACGAACCTCATTAACCTTTAATTTGAATCCGAAGGAACTTCATGACCTTAGTCCTCTATTAACCTCATGAACCTTATATCCAAATCCATTGGAACTTCATGAGCCTAGTCCTCTAGGAACCGCACGAACCTTTAATCCAATCCAAAGGAACTTCATGATCCTAGTCCTCTAGCAACTTCATGAAACTTAAATCCAAATTCAATGGAACTTCATGAGCCTTGTCCTATAGGAATCTCATGAACCTTAAATCCAAATACAAAGGAACTTCATGAGCCTAGTCCTCTAGGAACCTCATTAACCTTTAATCTATATCCGAAAGAACTTCATGAGCCTTGTCCTCTAGGAACCTCATGAACCTTAAATCCAAATCCAAAGGAACTTCATGAGCCTAGTCCTCTAGGAACCTCATGAACCTTTAATCTAAATCCGAAGGAAGTTCATGAGCCTAGTCCTCTAGGAACCTCATGAAACTTATATCCAAATCCAATGAACTTCATGAGCCTAGTCCTCTAGGAACCGCATGAACCTTTAATCCAATCCAAAGGAAATTCATGAGCCTAGTCCTTTGGGAACCTCATGAACCTTAAATCCAAATCCTAAGAAACTTCATGAGCCTAGTCCTCTAGAAACTCTGTGATCCTTTATTCTAAATCCAAAAGAACTTTATGAGCCTATGTCCAAATCCAATTGAACTTCATGATCCTACTCCTATAGGAACCGCATGAACGTTTAATCCAATCCAAAGGAACTTCATGAGCCTAATCCTCTAGCAACTTCATGAAACTTAAATCCAAATTCAATGGAATTTCATGAGCCTAGTCCTCTAGGAACCTCATGAACCTTAAATCCAAATCCAAAGGAACTTCATGAGCCTAGTCCTCTCGGAACCTCATGAACCTTTAATCTATATCCTAAAGAACTTCATGAGCCTTGTCCTCTAAGAACCTCATGAACCTTAAATCCAAATCCAAAGGAACTTCATGAGCCTAGTCCTCTAGGAACCTCATGAACCTTTAATCTAAATCCGAAGGAAGTTCATGAGCCTAGTCCTCTAGGAACCTCATGAAACTTATATCCAAATCCAATGGAACTTCATGAGCCTAGTCCTCTAGGAACCGCATGAACCTTTAATCCAATCTAAAGGAACTTCATGAGCCTAGTCATCTGGGAACCTCATGAACCTTAAATTCAAATCCTAAGGAACATCATGAGCCTAGTCATCTAGGAACCTCATGAACCTTAAATCTAAATCCTAAGGAACTTCATGAGCCTAGTCCTCTAGAAACTCTGTGATCCTTTATTCTAAATCCAGAAGAACTTCATGAGCCTAGTCCTCTAGGAACCTCATGAACCTTAAATCCAAATCCTAAGGAACTCCATGAGCCTAGTCCTCTAGGAACCTCATGAACCTTAAATCTAAATCCTAAGAAACTTCATGAGCCTAGTCCTCTAGAAACTCTGTGATCCTTTATTCTAAATCCAAAAGAACTTCATGAGCGTAGTCCTCTAGGAATCTCATGAACCTTAAATCCAAACTGAAAGGAACTTCTTGAGTCTAGTCCTCTATGAACCTCATTAACCTTTAATTTGAATCCGAAGGAACTTCATGAGCCTAGTCCTCTATTAACCTCGTGAACCTTATGTCCAAATACAATGGAACTTCATGATTGTACTCCTATAGGAACCGCATGAACGTTTAATCTAATCCAAAGGAACTTCATGAGCCTAATCCTCTAGCAACTTCATGAAACTTAAATCCAAATTCAATGGAATTTAATGAGCCTAGTCCTCTAGGAACCTCATGAACCTTAAATCCAAATCCAAAGGAACTTCATGAGCCTAGTCCTCTAGGAACCTCATGAACCTTTAATCCAAATCCGAAGGAACTTCATGAGCTTTGTCCTCTAGGAACCTCATGAACCTTAAATCCAAATGCTAAGGAACTTCATGAGCATAGTCCTCTATTAACCTCATGAACCTTATGTCCAAATACAATGGAACTTCATGATTGTACTCCTATAGGAACCGCATGAACGTTTAATCTAATCCAAAGGAACTTCATGAGCCTAATCCTCTAGCAACTTCATGAAACTTAAATCCAAATTCAATGGAATTTAATGAGCCTAGTCCTCTAGGAACCTCATGAACCTTAAATCCAAATCCAAAGGAACTTCATGAGCCTAGTCCTCTAGGAACCTCATGAACCTTTAATCCAAATCCGAAGGAACTTCATGAGCTTTGTCCTCTAGGAACCTCATGAACCTTAAATCCAAATCCAATAGAACTTCATAAGCCTAGTCCTCTAGGAACCTCATGAACCTTTATTCGAAGGAAGTTCATGAGCCTAGTCCTCTAGGAACCTCATGAAACTTATATCCAAATCCAATGGAACTCATGAGCCCAGTCCTCTAGGAACCGCATGAACCTTTAATCAAAATCCAAAGGAACTTCATGAGGCTAGTCCTCTATGAACCTCATGAATCTTAAATGAAATTAAAACGAACTTCATGAGCCGAGTCCTCTAGGAATCTCATGCACCTTTAATCTATATCCGAAGGAAGTTCATGAGCCTAGTCCTCTAGGAACCTCATGCACCTTTAATCTAAATCCGAAGGAAGTTCATGAGCCTAGTCCTCTAGGAACCTCATGAAACTTATATCCAAATCTAATGGAACTTCATGAGCCTAGTCCTCTAGGAACCGCATGAACCTTTAATCCAATCCGAAGGAACTTCATGAGCCTAGTCCTCTGGGAACCTCATGAACCTTAAATCCAAATCCTAAGGAACTTCATGAGCCTAGTCCTCTAGAAACTCTGTGATCCTTTATTCTAAATCCAAAAGAACTTTATGAGCCTATGTCCAAATCCAATGGAACTTCATGATCCTACTCCTATAGGAACCGCATGAACGTTTAATCCAATCCAAAGGAACTTCATGAGCCTAATCCTCTAGCAACTTCATGAAACTTAAATCCAAATTCAATGGAATTTCATGAGCCTAGTCCTCTAGGAACCTCATGAACCTTAAATCCAAATCCAAAGGAACTTCATGAGCCTAGTCCTCTAGGAACCTCATGAACCTTTAATCTATATCCGAAAGAACTTCATGAGCCTTGTCCTCTAGGAACCTCATGAACCTTAAATCCAAATCCAAAGGAACTTCATGAGCCTAGTCCTCTAGGAACCTCATGAACCTTTAATCTAAATCCGAAGGAAGTTCATGAGCCTAGTCCTCTAGGAACCTCATGAAACTTATATCCAAATCCAATGGAACTTCATGAGCCTAGTCCTCTAGGAACCGCATGAACCTTTAATCCAATCTAAAGGAACTTCATGAGCCTAGTCATCTGGGAACCTCATGAACCTTAAATCCAAATCCTAAGGAACTTCATGAGCCTAGTCCTCTAGGAACTTCATGAACCTTAAATCTAAATCCTAAGGAACTTCATGAGCCTAGTCCTCTAGAAACTCTGTGATCCTTTATTCTAAATCCAAAAGAACTTTATGAGCCTATGTTTAAATCCAATGGAACTTCATGATCCTACTCCTATAGGAACCGCATGAACGTTTAATCCAATCCAAAGGAACTTCATGAGCCTAATCCTCTAGCAACTTCATGAAACTTAAATCCAAATTCAATGGAATTTCATGAGCCTAGTCCTCTAGGAACCTCATGAACCTTAAATCCAAATCCAAAGGAACTTCATGAGCCTAGTCCTCTAGGAACCTCATGAACCTTTAATCTATATCCGAAAGAACTTCATGAGCCTTGTCCTCTAGGAACCTCATGAACCTTAAATCCAAATCCAAAGGAACTTCATGAGCCTAGTCCTCTAGGAACCTCATGAACCTTTAATCTAAATCCGAAGGAAATTCATGAGCCTAGTCCTCTAGGAACCTCATGAAACTATTATCCAAATCCAATGGAACTTCATGAGCCTAGTCCTCTAGGAACCGCATGAACCTTTAATCCAATCTAAAGGAACTTCATGAGCCTAGTCATCTGGGAACCTCATGAACCTTAAATTCAAATCCTAAGGAACTTCATGAGCCTAGTCCTCTAGGAACCTCATGAACCTTAAATCTAAATCCTAAGGAACTTCATGAGCCTAGTCCTCTAGAAACTCTGTGATCCTTTATTCTAAATCCAGAAGAACTTCATGAGCCTAGTCCTCTAGGAACCTCATGAACCTTAAATCCAAATCCTAAGGAACTTCATGAGCCTAGTCCTCTAGGAACCTCATGAACCTTAAATCTAAATCCTAAGAAACTTCATGAGCCTAGTCCTCTAGAAACTCTGTGATCCTTTATTCTAAATCCAAAAGAACTTCATGAGCGTAGTCCTCTAGGAATCTCATGAACCTTAAATCCAAACTGAAAGGAACTTCTTGAGTCTAGTCCTCTATGAACCTCATTAACCTTTAATTTGAATCCGAAGGAACTTCATGAGTCTAGTCCTCTATTAACCTCATGAACCTTATGTCCAAATCCAATGGAACTTCATGATCCTACTCCTATAGGAACCGCATGAACGTTTAATCCAATCCAAAGGAACTTCATGAGCCTAATCCTCTAGCAACTTCATGAAACTTAAATCCAAATTCAATGGAATTTCATGAGCCTAGTCCTCTAGGAACCTCATGAACCTTAAATCCAAATCCAAAGGAACTTCATGAGCCTAGTCTTCTAGGAACCTCATGAACCTTTAATCCAAATCCGAAGGAACTTCATGAGCTTTGTCCTCTAGGAACCTCATGAACCTTAAATCCAAATGCAAAGGAACTTCATGAGCCTAGTCCTCTAGAACCTCATGAACCTTTAATCTAAATCCTAGGAACTCTGTGATCCTTTATTCTAAATCCAAAAGAACTTCATGAGCCTACTCCTCTAGGAATCTCATGAACCTTAAATCCAAACTGAAAGGAACTTCTTGAGTCTAGTCCTCTATGAACCTCAATAACCTTTAATTTGAATCCGAAGGAACTTCAAGAGTCTAGTCCTCTATTAACCTCATGAACCTTATATCCAAATCCAATGGAACTTCATGAGCCTAGTCCTCTGGGAACCTCATGAACCTTAAATCCAAATCCAAAGGAACCTCATGAACCTTAAATCCAAATCCAATAGAACTTCATAAGCCTAGTCCTCTAGGAACCTCATGAACCTTTATTCGAAGGAAGTTCATGAGCCTAGTCCTCTAGGAACCTCATGAAACTTATATCCAAATCCAATGGAACTCATGAGCCCAGTCCTCTAGGAACCGCATGAACCTTTAATCAAAATCCAAAGGAACTTCATGAGGCTAGTCCTCTATGAACCTCATGAATCTTAAATGAAATTAAAAGGAACTTCATGAGCCTAGTCCTCTAGGAACCTCATGAACCTCAAATCCAAATCCGAAGGAACTTCATGAGCCTAGTCCTTTAGGAAACTCATGAACCTTAAATTTAAATCCTAAGGAACTTCATGAGCCTAGTCCTCTAGGAACTCCATGAACCATTAATCAAAATTTAAAAGAACTTCATGAGCCAAGTCCTCTAGGAAACTCATGAACCGTAAATCAAAATTGAAAGGAACTTCTTGAGTCTAGTCCTCTACGAACCTCATTAACCTTTAATTTGAATCCGAAGGAACTTCATGACCCTAGTCCTCTATTAACCTCATGAACCTTATATCCAAATCAATTGGAACTTCATGACCCTAGTCCTCTAGGAACCGCACGAACCTTTAATCCAATCCAAAGGAACTTCATGATCCTAGTCCTCTAGCAACTTCATGAAACTTAAATCCAAATTCAATGGAACTTCATGAGCCTTGTCCTATAGGAATCTCATGAACCTTAAATCCAAATCCAAAGGAACTTTATGAGACTAGTCCTCTAGGAACCTCATGAACCTTTAATCTATATCCGAAAGAACTTCATGAGCCTTGTCCTCTAGGAACCTCATGAACCTTAAATCCAAATCCAAAGGAACTTCATGAGCCTAGTCCTCTAGGAACCTCATGAACCTTTAATCTAAATCCGAAGGAAGTTCATGAGCCTAGTCCTCTAGGAACCTCATGAAACTTATATCCAAATCCAATGGAACTTCATGAGCCTAGTCCTCTAGGAACCGCATGAACCTTTAATCCAATCCAAAGGAACTTCATGAGCCTAGTCCTCTGGGAACCTCATGAACCTTAAATCCAAATCCTAAGGAACTTCATGAGCCTAGTCCTCTAGAAACTATGTGATCCTTTATTCTAAATCCAAAAGAACTTTATGAGCCTATGTCCAAATCCAATGGAACTTCATGATCCTACTCCTATAGGAACCGCATGAACGTTTAATCCAATCTAAAGGAACTTCATGAGCCTATCTCTAGCAACTTCATGAAACTTAAATCCAAATTCAATGGAATTTCATGAGCCTAGTCCTCTATGAACCTCATGAACCTTAAATCCAAATCCAAAGGAACTTCATGAGCCTAGTCCTCTAGGAACCTCATGAACCTTTAATCTATATCCGAAAGAACTTCATGAGCCTTGTCCTCTAGGAACCTCATGAACCTTAAATCCAAATCCAAAGGAACTTCATGAGCCTAGTCCTCTAGGAACCTCATGAACCTTTAATCTAAATCCGAAGGAAGTTCATGAGCCTAGTCCTCTAGGAACCTCATGAAACTTATATCCAAATCCAATGGAACTTCATGAGCCTATTCCTCTAGGAACCGCATGAACCTTTAATCCAATCTAAAGGAACTTCATGAGCCTAGTCATCTGGGAACCTCATGAACCTTAAATCCAAATCCTAAGGAACTTCATGAGCCTAGTCCTCTAGGAACTTCATGAACCTTAAATCTAAATCCTAAGGAACTTCATGAGCCTAGTCCTCTAGAAACTCTGTGATCCTTTATTCTAAATCCAAAAGAACTTTATGAGCCTATGTCCAAATCCAATGGAACTTCATGATCCTACTCCTATAGGAACCGCATGAACGTTTAATCCAATCCAAAGGAACTTCATGAGCCTAATCCTCTAGCAACTTCATGAAACTTAAATCCAAATTCAATGGAATTTCATGAGCCTAGTCCTCTAGGAACCTCATGAACCTTAAATCCAAATCCAAAGGAACTTCATGAGCCTAGTCCTCTAGGAACCGCATGAACCTTTAATCCAATCCAAAGGAACTTCATGAGCCTAGTCCTCTGGGAACCTCATGAACCTTAAATCCAAATCCGAAGGAAGTTCATGAGCCTAGTCCTCTAGGAACCTCATGAAACTTATATCCAAATCCAATGGAACTTCATGAGCCTAGTCCTCTAGGAACCGCATGAACCTTTAATCCAATCCAAAGGAACTTCATGAGCCTAGTCCTCTGGGAACCTCATGAACCTTAAATCCAAATCCTAAGGAACTTCACGAGCCTAGTCCTCTAGCAACCTCATGAACCTTACATCTAAATCCTAAGGAACTTCATGAGCCTAGACCTCTATGAACCTCATGAAACTTTAATCCAAATCCGAAGGAACATCATGAGCTTAGTCCTCTAGCAACCTCATGAACCTTACATCTAAATCCTAAGGAACTTCATGAGCCTAGTCCTCTAGGAACCTCATGAATCTTAAATCCAAATCCAAAGGAACTTCATGAGCTTAGTCCTCTAGGAACTCTGTGATCCTTTATTCTAAATCCAAAAGAACTTCATGAGCGTAGTCCTCTAGGAATCTCATGAACCTTAAATCCAAACTGAAAGGAACTTCTTGAGTCTAGTCCTCTATGAACCTCATTAACCTTTAATTTGAATCCGAAGGAACTTCATGAGTCTAGTCCTCTATTAACCTCATGAACCTTATGTCCAAATCCAATGGAACTTCATGATCCTACTCCTATAGGAACCGCATGAACGTTTAATACAATCCAAAGGAACTTCATGAGCCTAATCCTCTAGCAACTTCATGAAACTTAAATCCAAATTCAATGGAATTTCATGAGCCTAGTCCTCTAGGAACCTCATGAAACTTATATCCAAATCCAATGGAACTTCATGAGCCTAGTCCTCTAGGAACCGCATGAACCTTTAATCCAATCCGAAGGAACTTCATGAGCCTAGTCCTCTGGGAACCTCATGAACCTTAAATCCAAATCCTAAGGAACTTCATGAGCCTAGTCCTCTAGGAACCTCATGAACCTTAAATCTAAATCCTAAGGAACTTCATGAGCCTAGTCCTCTAGGAACCTGATGAACCTTTAATCCAAATCCGAAGGAACTTCATGAGCCTAGTCCTCTGGGAACCTCATGAACCTTAAATCCAAATCCTAAGGAACTTCATGAGCCTAGTCCTCTAGGAACCTCATGAACCTTAAATCTAAATCCTAAGGAACTTCATGAGCCTAGTCCTCTAGAAACTCTGTGATCCTTTATTCTAAATCCAAAAGAACTTCATGAGCCTAGTCCTCTAGGAATCTCATGAACCTTAAATCCAAACTGAAAGGAACTTCTTGAGTCTAGTCCTCTATGAACCTTATTAACCTTTAATTTGAATCCGAAGGAACTTCATGAGCCTAGTCCTCTATTAACCTCATGAACCTTATATCCAAATCCAATGGAACTTCATGATCCTACTCCTCTAGGAACCACATGAACGTTTAATCCAATCCAAAGGAACTTCATGAGCCTAATCCTCTAGCAACTTCATGAAACTTAAATCCAAATTCAATGGAATTTCATGAGCCTAGTCCTCTAGGAACCTCATGAACCTTAAATCCAAATCCAAAGGAACTTCATGAGCCTAGTCCTCTAGGAACCTCATGAACCTTTAATCCAAATCCGAAGGAACTTCATGAGCCTTGTCCTCTAGGAACCTCATGAACCTTAAATCCAAATGCTAAGGAACTTCATGAGCCTAGTCCTCTAGAACCTCATGAACCTTTAATCTAAATCCTAAGGAACTTCATGAGCCTAGTCCTCTAGGAACTCTGTGATCCTTTATTCTAAATCTAAAAGAACTTCATGAGCCTAGTCCTCTAGGAATCTCATGAACCTTTAATCCAAATCCGAAGGAACTTCATGAGCCTTGTCCTCTAGGAACCTCATGAACCTTTAATTTGAATCCGAAGGAACTTCAAGAGCCTAGTCCTCTATTAACCTCATGAACCTTATATCCAAATCCAATGGAACTTCATGAGCCTAGTCCTCTAGGAACCGCATGAACCTTTAATCCAATCCAAAGGAACTTCATGAGTCTAGTCATCTGGGAACCTCATGAACCTTAAATCCAAATCCTAAGGAACTTCATGAGCCTAGTCCTCTAGGAACCTCATGAACCTTAAATCTAAATCCTAAGGAACTTCATGAGCCTAGTCCTCTAGGAACCTCATGAACCTTAAATCCAAATCCTAAGGAACTTCATGAGCCTAGTCCTCTAGGAACCTCATGAACCTTAAATCTAAATCCTAAGGAACTTCATGAGCCTAGTCCTCTAGAAACTCTGTGATCCTTTATTCTAAATCCAAAAGAACTTCATGAGCCTAGTCCTCTAGGAATCTCATGAACCTTAAATCCAAACTGAAAGGAACTTCTTGAGTCTAGTCCTCTATGAACCTTATTAACCTTTAATTTGAATCCGAAGGAACTTCATGAGCCTAGTCCTCTATTAACCTCATGAACCTTATATCCAAATCCAATGGAACTTCATGATCCTACCCCTATAGGAACCGCATGAACGTTTAATCCAATCCAAAGGAACTTCATGAGCCTAATACTCTAGCAACTTCATTAAACTTAAATCCAAATTCAATGGAATTTCATGAGCCTAGTCCTCTAGGAACCTCATGAACCTTAAATCAAAATCCAAAGGAACTTCATGAGCCTAGTCCTCTAGGAACCTCATGAACCTTTAATCCAAATCCGAAGGAACTTCATGAGCCTTGTCCTCTAGGAACCTCATGAACCTTAAATCCAAATGCTAAGGAACTTCATGAGCATAGTCCTCTAGAACCTCATGAACCTTTAATCTAAATCCTAAGGAACTTCATGAGCCTAGTCCTCTAGTAACCTCATGAACCTTTAATCTAAATCCGAAGGAAGTTCATGAGCCTAGTCCTCTAGGAACCTCATGAACCTTAAATCCAATCTGAAAGGAACTTCATGAGCCTAGTCCTCTAGGAACCTCATGAACCTTTAATTTGAATCCGAAGGAACTTCATGACCTTAGTCCTCTATTAACCTCATGAACCTTATATCCAAATCCATTGGAACTTCATGAGCCTAGTCCTCTAGTAACCTCATGAACCTTTAATCTAAATCCGAAGGAAGTTCATGAGCCTAGTCCTCTAGGAACCTCATGAAACTTATATCAAAATCCAATGGAACTTCATGAGCCTAGTCCTCTAGGAACCACATGAACCATAAATTCAAATCGAAGGAACTTCATGAGCCTAGTCCTCTAGGAATCTCATGAACCTTAAATCCAAATCCTAAGGAACTTCATGAGCCTAGTCCTCTAGGAACCTCATGAACCTTAAATCCAAATCCTAAGGAACTTCATGAGCCTAGTCCTCTAGGAACCTCATGAACCTTAAATCTAAATCCTAAGGAACTTCATGAGCCTAGTCCTCTAGAAACTCTGTGATCCTTTATTCTAAATCCAAAAGAACTTCATGAGCCTAGTCCTCTAGTAACTTCATGAACCTTAAATCCAAATCCTAAGGAACTTCATGAGCTTAGTCCTCTAGGAACCTCATGAACCTTAAATCTAAATCCTAAGGAACTTCATGAGCCTAGTCCTCTAGAAACTCTGTGATCCTTTATTCTAAATCCAAAAGAACTTCATGAGCCTAGTCCTCTAGGAATCTCATGAACCTTAAATCCAAACTGAAAGGAACTTCTTGAGTCTAGTCCTCTATGAACCTTATTAACCTTTAATTTGAATCCGAAGGAACTTCATGAGCCTAGTCCTCTATTAACCTCATGAACCTTATATCCAAATCCAATGGAACTTCATGATCCTACTCCTATAGGAACCGCATGGACGTTTAATCCAATCCAAAGGAACTTCATGAGCCTAATCCTCTAGCAACTTCATGAAACTTAAATCCAAATTCAATGGAATTTCATGAGCCTAGTCCTCTAGGAATCTCATGAACCTTAAATCCAAATCCAAAGGAACTTCATGAGCCTAGTCCTCTAGGAACCTCATGAACCTTTAATCCAAATCCGAAGGAACTTCATGAACCTTGTCCTCTAGGAACCTCATGAACCTTAAATCCAAATGCTAAGGAACTTCATGAGCCTAGTCCTCTAGAACCTCATGAACCTTTAATCTAAATCCTAAGGAACTTCATGAGCCTAGTCCTCTAGGAACTCTGTGATCCTTTATTCTAAATCTAAAAGAACTTCATGAGCCTAGTCCTCTAGGAATCTCATGAACCTTAAATCCAAACTGAAAGGAACTTCTTGAGTCTAGTCCTCTATGAACCTCATTAACCTTTAATTTGAATCCGAAGGAAATTCAAGAGCCTATTCCTCTATTAACCTCATGAACCTTATATCCAAATCAAATGGAACTTCATGAGCCTAGTCCTCTGGGAACCTCATGAACCTTAAATCAAAATCCCAAGGAACCTCATGAACCTTAAATCCGAATCCAATAGAACTTCATAAGCCTAGTCCTCTAGGAACCTCATGAACCTTTAATGAAATTAAAAGGAACTTCATGAGGCTAGTCCTCTAGGAACCTCATGAACCTCAAATCCAAATCCAAAGGAACTTCATGAGCCTAGTCCTTTAGGAAACTCATGAACCTTAAATTCAAATCCTAAGGAACTTCATGAGCCTAGTCCTCTAGGAACTCCATGAACCTTAAATCAAAATTCAAAAGAACTTCATGAGCCAAGTCCTGTAGGAACCTCATGAACCGTAAATCCAAATTGAAAGGAACTTCTTGAGTCTAGTCCTCTACGAACCTCATTAACCTTTAGTTTAAATCCGAAGGAACTTCATGAGCCTAGTCCTCTATTAACCTCATGAACCTTATATCCAAATTTATTGGAACTTCATGAGCCTAGTCATCTAGGAACCGCACGAACCTTTAATCCAATCCAAAGGAACTTCATGAGCCTAGTCCTCTAGCAACTTCATGAAACATAAATCCAAATTCAATGGAACTTCATGAGCCTATTCCTATAGGAATCTCATTAATCTTAAATCCAAATCCAAAGGAACTTCATGAGCCTAGTTCTCTAGGAACCTCATTAACCTTTAATCTATATCCGAAGGAACTTCATGAGCCTTGTCCTCTAGGACCCTCATGAACCTTAAATCCAAATCCTAAGGAACTTCATGAGCCTAGTCCTCTAGGAACCTCATGAACCTTTAACCTAAATCCGAAGGAAGTTCATGAGCCTAGTCCTCTAGGAACCTCATGAAAATTATATCCAAATCCAATGGAACTTCATGAGCCCAGTCCTCTAGAAACCGCATAAACCTTTAATCAAAATCCAAAGGAACTTCATGAGGCTAGTCCTCTATGAACCTCATGAACCTTAAATCTAAATCATAAGGAACTTCATGAGCCTAGTCCTCTAGAAACTCTGTGATCCTTTATTCTAAATCCAAAAGAACTTCATGAGCCTACTCCTCTAGGAATCTCATGAACCTTAAATCCAAACTGAAAGGAACTTCTTGAGTCTAGTCCTCTATGAACCTCATTAACCTTTAATTTGAATCCGAAGGAACTTCATGACCCTAGTCCTCTATTAACTTCATGAACCTTATATCCAAATCCAATGGAACTTCATGATCCTACTCCTCTAGGAACCACATGAACGTTTAATCCAATCCAAAGGAACTTCATGAGCCTAATCCTCTAGCAACTTCATGAAACTTAAATCCAAATTCAATGGAATTTCATGAGCCTAGTGCTCTAGGAACCTCATGAACCTTAAATCCAAATCCAAAGGAACTTCATGAGCCTAGTCCTCTAGGAACCTCATGAACCTTTAATCCAAATCCGAAGGAACTTCATGAACCTTGTCCTCTAGGAACCTCATGAACCTTAAATCCAAATGCTAAGGAACTTCATGAGCCTAGTCCTCTAGAACCTCATGAACCTTTAATCTAAATCCTAAGGAACTTCATGAGCCTAGTCCTCTAGAAACCTCATAAACCTTTAATTTAAATCCGAAGGAAGTTCATGAGCCTAGTCCTCTAGGAACCTCATGAACCTTAAATCCAAACTGAAAGGAACTTCTTGAGTCTAGTCCTCTATGAACCTCATTAACCTTTAATTTGAATCCGAAGGAACTTCAAGAGCCTAGTCCTCTATTAACCTCATGAACCTTATATCCAAATCCAATGGAACTTCATGAGCCTAGTCCTCTAGGAACCTCATTAATCTTTAATCCAAATCCAAAGAAACTTCATGAACCTTAAATCCAATGGAACTTCATGAGCCTAGTCCTCTAGGAACCTCATGAACCTTTAATGAAATTAAAAGGAACTTCATGAGCCTAGTCCTCTGGGAACCTCATGAACCTTAAATCCAAATCCAAAGGAACTTCATGAGCCTAGTCCTCTAGGAACCTCATGAACTTTAAATCCAAATCCAAAGGAACTTCATGAGCCTAGTCCTCTAGGAATCTCATGAACTTTAAATCCAAATCCAAAGGAACTTCATGAGACTAGTCCTCTAGGAACCTCATGAACTTTAAATCCAAATCCAAAGAAAATTCATGAGCGTAGTCCTCTAGGAACCTCATGGACCTTTAATCTAAATCCGAAGGAACTTCATGAGCCTAGTCCTCTAGGAAACTTATGAACCTTAAATCCAAATCCGAAGGAACTTCATGATCTAAGTCCTCTTGGAACCTCATGAACCTTAAATCTAAATCCAATGGAACTTCATGAGCCTAGTCCTATATTAACTCATGAACCTTTATTCTAAATCCTTAGGATCTTCATGTGTCTAGTCCTCTAGGAACCTCATGAACCTTAAATCAAAATCCAAAGGAACTTCATGAGCCTAGTCCTCTAGGAACCTGATGAACCTTTAATCCAAATCCGAAGGAACTTCATGAGCCTAGTCATCTGGGAACCTCATGAACCTTAAATCCAAATCCTAAGGAACTTCATGAGCCTAGTCCTCTAGGAACTTCATGAACCTTAAATCTAAATACAAAGGAACCTCATGAACCTTTAATCCAAATCCGTAGGAACTTCATGAGCCTTGTCCTCTAGGAACCTCATGAACCTTTAATGAAATTAAAAGGAACATCATGAGCCTAGTCCTCTAGGAACCTCATGAACCTCAAATCCAAATCCGAAGGAACTTCATGAGCCTAGTCCTCTAGGTACCTCATGAACCTTAAATCCAAATCCTAAGGAACTTCATGAGCCTAGTCCTCTAGGAACTCCATGAACCTTTAATCTAAATTCAAAAGAACTTCATGAGCCTAGTCCTCTAGGAACCTTAAATCCACACTGAAAGGAACTTCTTGAGTCTAGTCCTCTATGAACCTTATTAACCTTTAATTTGAATCCGAAGGAACTTCATGAGCCTAGTCCTCTATTAACCTCATGAACCTTATATCCAAATCCGAAGGAATTTCATGAGCCTAGTCCTCAAGGAACCTCATGAACCTTAAATCCAAATCTTAAGGAACTTCATGAGCCTAGAACGCCATGAAACTTAAATCCAAATTCAATGGAACTTCATGAGCCTAGTCCTCTAGGAATCTCATGAACCTTAAATCCAAATTCAAAGGAACCACTTGAGCCCAGTCCTTTAGGAACCTCATGAACCTTTAATCCAAATTTGAACGAATTTCATGAGCCTAGTCCTTTAGGAACCTCATGAACCTTTAATCTAAATCCTAAGGAACTTCATGAGCCTAGTCCTCTAGGAACTCATGAACCTTTAATCTAAATCCTAAGGAACTTCATGAGCCTAGTCCTCTAGGAACCTCATGAAACTTATTTCAAAATCCAATGGAACTTCATGAGCCTAGTCCTCTAGGAACCTCATGAACCTTAAATCCAAATTGAAAGGAACTTCATGAGTCTAGTCCTCTACGAACCTCATTAACCTTTAATTTGAATCCGAAGGAACTTCATGAGCCTAGTCCTCTATTAACCTCATGAACCTTATATCCAAATCCATTGGAACTTCATGAGCCTAGTCCTCTAGGAACCTCATGAACCTTTAATCTAATCCAAAGGAACTTCATGAGCCTAGTCCTATAGCAACCTCATGAAACTTATATCCAAATTCAATGGAACTTCATGAGCCTAGTCCTCTAGGAATCTTATGAACCTTAAATTCAAATCCAAAGGAACTTCATGAGCCTAATCCTCTAGGAACCTCATGAACCTTTAATCCATATCCGAAGGAACTTCATGAGTCTTGTCCTCTAGGAACCTCATGAACCTTAAATCCAAATCCTAAGGAACTTCATGAGCCTAGTCCTCTAGGAACTTCATGATCCTTTAATCTAAATTAAGGAACTTCATGAGCCTAGTCCTCTAGGAACCTCACGAATCTTAAATCCAAATCCAAAGGAACTTCATGAGCCTAGTCCTCTGGGAACCTCATGAACCTTAAATCCAAATCCTAAGGAACTTCATGAGCCTAGTCCTCTAGGAACCTCATGAACCTTAAATCTAAATCCTAAGGAACTTCATGAGCCTAGTCCTCTAGAAACTCTGTGATCCTTTATTCTAAATCCAAAAGAACTTCATGAGCCTAGTCCTCTAGGAATCTCATGAACCTTAAATCCAAACTGAAAGGAACTTCTTGAGTCTAGTCCTCTATGAACCTTATTAACCTTTAATTTGAATCCGAAGGAACTTCATGAGCCTAGTCCTCTATTAACCTCATGAACCTTATATCCAAATCCAATGGAACTTCATGATCCTACTCCTATAGGAACCGCATGAACGTTTAATCCAATCCAAAGGAACTTCATGAGCCTAATCCTCTAGCAACTTCATGAAACTTAAATCCAAATTCAATGGAATTTCATGAGCCTAGTCCTCTAGGAATCTCATGAACCTTAAATCCAAATCCAAAGGAACTTCATGAGCCTAGTCCTCTAGGAACCTCATGAACCTTTAATCCAAATCCGAAGGAACTTCATTAACTTTGTCCTCTAGGAACCTCATGAACCTTAAATCCAAATGCTAAGGAACTTCATGAGCCTAGTCCTCTAGAACCTCATGAACCTTTAATCTAAATCCTAAGGAACTTCATGAGCCTAGTCCTCTAGGAACTCTGTGATCCTTTATTCTAAATCTAAAAGAACTTCATGAGCCTAGTCCTCTAGGAATCTCATGAACCTTAAATCCAAACTGAAAGGAACTTCTTGAGTCTAGTCCTCTATGAACCTCATTAACCTTTAATTTGAATCCGAAGGAACTTCAAGAGCCTAGTCCTCTATTAACCTCATGAACCTTATATCCAAATCCAATGGAACTTCATGAGCCTAGTCCTCAGAACATCATGAACCTTAAATCCAAATCCAAAGGAACCTCATGAACCTTAAATCCAAATCCAATAAAACTTCATAAGCCTAGTCCTCTAGGAACCTCATGAACCTTTAATGAAATTAAAAGGAACTTCATGAGCCTAGTCCTCTAGGAACCTCATGAACATTAAATCCAAATCAGAAGGAAATTCATGAGCCTAGTCCTCTAGGAAACTCATGGACCTTAAATTCAAATCCTAAGGAACGTCATGAGCCTAGTCCTCTAGGAACTCCATGAACCTTTAATCAAAATTCAAAAGAACTTCATGAGCCAAGTCCTTTAGGAACCTCATGAACCGTAAATCCAAATTGAAAGGAACTTCTTGAGTCTAGTCCTCTACGAACCTCATTAACCTTTAATTTGAATCTGAAGGAACTTCATGAGCCTAGTCCTCTATTAACCTCATGAACCTTATATCCAAATCCATTGGAACTTCATGAGCCTAGTCCTCTAGGAACCGCACGAACCTTTAATCCAATCCAAAGGAACTTCATGAGCCTAGTCCTCTAGAAACTTCATGAAACTTAAATCCAAATTCAATGGAACTTCATGAGCCTAGTCCTATAGGAATCTCATGAACGTTAAATCCTAATCCAACCGAACTTCATGAGCCTAGTCCTCTAGGAACCTCATGAACCTTTAATCCATATCCGAAGGAACTTCATGAGCCTTGTCCTCTAGGAACCTCATGAACCTTAAATCCAAATCCTAAGGAACTTCATGAGCCTAGTCCTCTAGGAACCTCATGAACCTTTAATCTAAATCCGAAGGAAGTTCATGAGCCTAGTCCTCTAGGAACCTCATGAAACTTATATCCAAATCCAATGGAACTTCATGAGCCTAGTCCTCTAGGAACCTCATGAACCTTAAATCCAAATCCTAAGGAACTTCATGAGCCTAGTCCTCTAGGAACCTCATGAACCTTAAATCTAAATCCTAAGGAACTTCATGAGCCTAGTCCTCTAGAAACTCTGTGATCCTTTATTCTAAATCCAAAAGAACTTCATGAGCCTACTCCTCTAGGAATCTCATGAACCTTAAATCCAAACTGAAAGGAACTTCTTGAGTCTAGTCCTCTATGAACCTCATTAACCTTTAATTTGAATCCGAAGGAACTTCATGACCCTAGTCCTCTATTAACTTCATGAACCTTATATCCAAATCCAATGGAACTTCATGATCCTACTCCTCTAGGAACCACATGAACGTTTAATCCAATCCAAAGGAACTTCATGAGCCTAATCCTCTAGCAACTTCATGAAACTTAAATCCAAATTCAATGGAATTTCATGAGCCTAGTGCTCTAGGAACCTCATGAACCTTAAATCCAAATCCAAAGGAACTTCATGAGCCTAGTCCTCTAGGAACCTCATGAACCTTTAATCCAAATCCGAAGGAACTTCATGAACCTTGTCCTCTAGGAACCTCATGAACCTTAAATCCAAATGCTAAGGAACTTCATGAGCCTAGTCCTCTAGAACCTCATGAACCTTTAATCTAAATCCTAAGGAACTTCATGAGCCTAGTCCTCTAGGAACTCTGTGATCCTTTATTCTAAATCTAAAAGAACTTCATGAGCCTAGTCCTCTAGGAATCTCATGAACCTTAAATCCAAACTGAAAGGAACTTCTTGAGTCTAGTCCTCTATGAACCTCCTTAACCTTTAATTTGAATCCGAAGAAACTTCAAGAGCCTAGTCCTCTATTAAACTCATGAACCTTATATCCAAATCCAATGGAACTTCATGAGCCTAGTCCTCTAGGAACCGCATGAACGTTTAATCCAATCCAAAGGAACTTCATGAACCTTAAATCCAAATCCAATAAAACTTCATGAGCCTAGTCCTCTAGGAACCTCATGAACCTTTAATGAAATTAAAAGGAACTTCATGAGCCTAGTCCTCTAGGAACCTCATGAACCTTAAATCCAAATCCGAAGGAACTTCATGAGCCTAGTCCTTTAGGAAACTCATGAACCTTATATTCAAATCCTAAGGAACTTCATGAGCCTAGTCCTCTAGGAACTCCATGAACCTTTAATCAAAATTCAAAAGAACTTAATGAGCCAAGTCCTCTAGGAACCTCATGAACCTTAAATCCAAATTGAAAGGAACTTCATGAGTCTAGTCCTCTACGAACCTCATTAACCTTTAATTTGAATCCGAAGGAACTTCATGAGCCTAGTCCTCTATTAACCTCATGAACCTTATATCCAAATCCTAAGGAACTTCATGAGCCTAGTCCTCTAGGAACCTCATGAACCTTAAATCTAAATCCTAAGGAACTTCATGAGCCTAGTCCTCTAGAAACTCTATGATCCTTTATTCTAAATCCAAAAGAACTTCATGAGCCTAGTCCTCTAGGAATCTCATGAACCTTAAATCCAATCCAAAGGAACTTCCTGAGTCTAGTCCTCTATGAACCTCATTAACCTTTAATTTGAATCGAAGGAACTTCATGAGCCTAGTCCTCTATTAACCTCATGAACCTTAAATCCAAATCCAATGGAACTTCATGAGCCTAGTCCTCTAGGAACCTCATGAACCTTAAATCCAAATCCAAAGGAACCTCATGAAACTTATATCCAAATCCAATGGAACTCATGAGCCCAGTCCTCTAGGAACTGCATGAACGTTTAATCAAAATCCAAAGGAACTTCATGAGGCTAGTCCTCTAGGAACCTCATGAACCTCAAATCCAAATCCAAAGGAACTTCATGAGCCTAGTCCTTTAGGAAACTCATGAACCTTAAATTAAAATCCTAAGGAACTTCATGAGCCTAGTCCTCTAGGAACTCCATGAACCTTTAATCAAAATTTAAAAGAACTTCATGAGCCAAGTCCTCTAGGAACCTCATGAACCGTAAATCCAAATTGAAAGGAACTTCTTGAGTCTAGTCCTCTACGAACCTCATTAACCTTTAATTTGAATCCGAAGGAACTTCATGAGCCTAGTCCTCTATTAACCTCATGAACCTTATATTCAAATCCATTGGAACTTCATGAGCCTAGTCCTCTAGGAACCGCACGAACCTTTAATCCTATCCAAAGGAACTTCATGAAACTTAAATCCAAATTCAATGGAACTTCATGAGCCTAGTCCTATAGGAATCTCATGAACGTTAAATCCTAATCCAACCGAACTTCATGAGCCTAGTCCTCTAGGAACCTCATGAACCTTTAATCCATATCCGAAGGAACTTCATGAGCCTTGTCCTCTAGGAACCTCATGAACCTTAAATCCAAATCCTAAGGAACTTCATGAGCCTAGTCCTCTAGGAACCTCATGAACCTTTAATCTAAATCCGAAGGAAGTTCATGAGCCTAGTCCTCTAGGAACATCATGAACCTTAAATCCAAATCTAAACGAACTTCATGAGCCTAGTCCTCTAGGAAACTCATTAACCTTAAATCCAAATTGAAAGGAACTTCTTGAGTCTAGTCCTCTACGAACCTCATTAACCTTTAATTTGAATCCGAAGGAACTTCATGAGACTAGTCCTCTATTAACCTCATGAACCTTATATCCAAATCCATTGGAACTTCATGAGTCTAGTCCTCTAGGAACCTCACGAGACTTTATTCTAATACAAAGGAACTTCATGAGCCTAGTCCTCTAGCAACTTCATGAAACTTAAATCCAAATTCAATGGAACTTCATGAGCCTAGTCCTATAGGAATCTTATGAACCTTAAATTCAAATCCAAAGGAACTTCATGAGCCTAATCCTCTAGGAACCTCATGAACCTTTAATCCATATCCGAAGGAACTTCATGAGTCTTGTCCTCTAGGAACCTCATGAACCTTAAATCCAAATCCTAAGGAACTTCATGAGCCTAGTCCTCTAGGAACTTCATGATCCTTTAATCTAAATTCGAAGGAAGTTCATGAGCCTAGTCCTCTAGGAACCTCATGAAACTTATATCCAAATCCAATGGAACTTCATGAGCCTAGTCCTCTGGGAACCTCATGAACCTTAAATCCAAATCCTAAGGAACTTCATGAGCCTAGTCCTCTAGGAACCTCATGAACCTTAAATCTAAATCCTCAGGAACTTCATGAGCCTAGTCCTCTAGAAACTCTATGATCCTTTATTCTAAATCCAAACGAACTTCATGAGCCTAGTCCTCTAGGAATCTCATGAACCTTAAATCCAAACTGAAAGGAACTTCTTGAGTCTAGTCCTCTATGAACCTCATTAACCTTTAATTTGAATCCGAAGGAACTTCATGAGCCTAGTCCTCTATTAACCTCATGAACCTTATACCTAAATCCAATGGAACTTCATGATCCTACTCCTCTAGGAACCGTATGAACCTTTAATCCAATCCAAAGGAACTTCATGAGCCTGATCCTCTAGCAAATTCATGAAACTTAAATCCAAATTCAATGAAATTTCATGAGCCTAGTCCTCTAGGAACCTCATGAACCTTAAATCCAAATCCAAAGGAACTTCATGAGACTAGTCCTCTAGGAACCTCATGAACCTTTAATCCAAATCCGAAGGAACTTAATGAGCCTTGTCCTCTAGGAACCTCATGAACCTTAAATCCAAATGCTAAGGAACTTCATGATCCTAGTCCTCTAGAACCTCATGAACCTTTAATCTAAATCCTAAGGAACTTCATGAGCCTAGTCCTCTAGGAACTGTGTGATCCTTTATTCTAAATCCAAAAGAACTTCATGAGCCTAGTCCTCTAGGAATCTCATGAACCTTAAATCCAAACTGAAAGGAACTTCTTGAGTCTAGTCCTCTATGAACCTCATTAACCTTTAATTTGAATCCGAAGTAACTTCAAGAGCCTAGTCCTCTATTAACCTCATGAACCTTATATCCAAATCCAATGGAACTTCATGAGCCTAGTCCTCTGGGAACATCACGAACCTTAAATCCAAATCCAAAGGAACCTCATGAACCTTAAATCCAAATCCAATAAAACTTCATAAGCCTAGTCCGCTAGGAACCTCATGAACCTTTAATGAAATTAAAAGGAACTTCATGAGCCTAGTCCTCTAGGAACCTCATGAACCTCAAATCCAAATCCGAAGGAACTTCATGAGCCTAGTCCTTTAGGAAACTCATGAACCTTAAATTCAAATCCTAAGGAACTTCATGAGCCTAGTCCTCTAGGAACTCCATGAACCTTTAATCAAAATTCAAAAGAACTTCATGAGCCAAGTCCTCTAGGAACCTCATGAACCGTAAATCCAAATTGAAAGGAACTTCTTGAGTCTAGTCCTCTACGAACCTCATTAACCTTTAATTTGAATCCGAAGGAACTTCATG
This sequence comes from Orobanche coerulescens, assembly GCA_033398695.1. Lineage (NCBI taxonomy): Eukaryota > Viridiplantae > Streptophyta > Magnoliopsida > Lamiales > Orobanchaceae > Orobanche > Orobanche coerulescens. The sequence continues at coordinate 109,421,550 of CM065806.1, forward strand.
AGACTAGTCCTCTATTAACCTCATGAACCTTATATCCAAATCCATTGGAACTTCATGAGTCTAGTCCTCTAGGAACCGCACGAACCTTTAATCTAATCCAAAGGAACTTAATGAGCCTAGTCCTCTAGCAACTTCATGAAACTTAAATCCAAATTCAATGGAACTTCATGAGCCTAGTCCTATAGGAATCTTATGAACCTTAAATTCAAATCCAAAGGAACTTCATGAGCCTAATCCTCTAGGAACCTCATGAACCTTTAATCCATATCCGAAGGAACTTCATGAGTCTTGTCCTCTAGGAACCTCATGAACCTTAAATCCAAATCCTAAGGAACTTCATGAGCCTAGTCCTCTAGGAACTTCATGATCCTTTAATCTAAATTCGAAGGAAGTTCATGAGCCTAGTCCTCTAGGAACCTCATGAAACTTATATCCAAATCCAATGGAACTTCATGAGCCTAGTCCTCTGGGAACCTCATGAACCTTAAATCCAAATCCTAAGGAACTTCATGAGCCTAGTCCTCTAGGAACCTCATGAACCTTAAATCTAAATCCTCAGGAACTTCATGAGCCTAGTCCTCTAGAAACTCTATGATCCTTTATTCTAAATCCAAAAGTACTTCATGAGCCTAGTCCTCTAGGAATCTCATGAACCTTAAATCCAAACTGAAAGGAACTTCTTGAGTCTAGTCCTCTATGAACCTCATTAACCTTTAATTTGAATCCGAAGGAACTTCATGAGCCTAGTCCTCTATTAACCTCATGAACCTTATACCTAAATCCAATGGAACTTCATGATCCTACTCCTCTAGGAACCGTATGAACCTTTAATCCAATCCAAAGGAACTTCATGAGCCTGATCCTCTAGCAACTTCATGAAACTTAAATCCAAATTCAATGAAATTTCATGAGCCTAGTCCTCTAGGAACCTCATGAACCTTAAATCCAAATCCAAAGGAACTTCATGAGACTAGTCCTCTAGGAACCTCATGAACCTTTAATCCAAATCCGAAGGAACTTAATGAGCCTTGTCCTCTAGGAACCTCATGAACCTTAAATCCAAATGCTAAGGAACTTCATGATCCTAGTCCTCTAGAACCTCATGAACCTTTAATCTAAATCCTAAGGAACTTCATGAGCCTAGTCCTCTAGGAACTGTGTGATCCTTTATTCTAAATCCAAAAGAACTTCATGAGCCTAGTCCTCTAGGAATCTCATGAACCTTAAATCCAAACTGAAAGGAACTTCTTGAGTCTAGTCCTCTATGAACCTCATTAACCTTTAATTTGAATCCGAAGTAACTTCAAGAGCCTAGTCCTCTATTAACCTCATGAACCTTATTTCCAAATCCAATGGAACTTCATGAGCCTAGTCCTCTAGGAACATCACGAACCTTAAATCCAAATCCAAAGGAACCTCATGAACCTTAAATCCAAATCCAATAAAACTTCATAAGCCTAGTCCGCTAGGAACCTCATGAACCTTTAATGAAATTAAAAGGAACTTCATGAGCCTAGTCCTCTAGGAACCTCATGAACCTCAAATCCAAATCCGAAGGAACTTCATGAGCCTAGTCCTTTAGGAAACTCATGAACCTTAAATTCAAATCCTAAGGAACTTCATGAGCCTAGTCCTCTAGGAACTCCATGAACCTTTAATCAAAATTCAAAAGAACTTCATGAGCCAAGTCCTCTAGGAACCTCATGAACCGTAAATCCAAATTGAAAGGAACTTCTTGAGTCTAGTCCTCTACGAACCTCATTAATCTTTAATTTGAATCCGAAGGAACTTCATGAGTCTAGTCCTCTATTAACCTCATGAACCTCATATCCAAATCCTAAGGAACTTCATGAGCCTAGTCCTCTAGGAACCTCATGAACCTTAAATCTAAATCCTCAGGAACTTCATGAACCTAGTCCTCTAGAAACTCTATGATCCTTTATTCTAAATCCAAAAGTACTTCATGAGCCTAGTCCTCTAGGAATCTCATGAACCTTAAATCCAAACTGAAAGGAACTTCTTGAGTCTAGTCCTCTATGAACCTCATTAACCTTTAATTTGAATCCGAAGGAACTTCATGAGCCTAGTCCTCTATTAACCTCATGAACCTTATATCCAAATCCAATGGAACTTCATGATCCTACTCCTATAGGAACCGCATGAACGTTTAATCCAATCCAAAGGAACTTCATGAGCCTAATCCTCTAGCAACTTCATGAAACTTAAATCCAAATTCAATGGAATTTCATGAGCCTAGTCCTCTAGGAACCTCATGAACCTTAAATCCAAATCCAAAGGAACTTCATGAGCCTAGTCCTCTAGGAACCTCATGAACCTTTAATCCAAATCCGAAGGAACTTCATGAGCCTTGTCCTCTAGGAACCTCATGAACCTTAAATCCAAATGCTAAGGAACTTCATGAGCCTAGTCCTCTAGAACCTCATGAACCTTTAATCTAAATCCTAAGGAACTTCATGAGCCTAGTCCTCTAGGAAGCGGGTGAACCTTAATTCTAAATACAAATGAACTTCATGAGACTAGTCCTCTATGAAACTCATTAACCTTAAATCCAAAGTGAAAGGAACTTCTTGAGTCTAGTCCTCTATGAACCTCATTAACCTTTAATTTGAATCCGAAGGAACTTCAAGAGCCTAGTCCTCTATTAACCTCATGAACCTTATATCCAAATCCAATGGAACTTCATGAGCCTAGTCCTCTGGGAACATCATGAACCTTAAATCCAAATCCAAAGGAACCTCATGAACCTTAAATCCAAATCCAATAGAACTTCACAAGCCTAGTCCTCTAGGAACCTCATGAACCTTTAATGAAATTAAAAGGAACTTCATGAGCCTAGTCCTCTAGGAACCTCATGAACCTTAAATCCAAATCCGAAGGAACTTCATGAGCCTAGTCCTTTAGGAAACTCATGAACCTTAAATTCAAATCCTAAGGAACTTCATGAGCCTAGTCCTCTAGGAACTCCATGAACCTTTAATCAAAATTCAAAAGAACTTAATGAGCCAAGTCCTCTAGGAACCTCATGAACTGTAAATCCAAATTGAAAGGAACTTCTTGAGTCTAGTCCTCTACGAACCTCATTAACCTTTAATTTGAATCCGAAGGAACTTCATGAGACTAGTCCTCTATTAACCTCATGAACCTTATATCCAAATCCATTGGAACTTCATGAGTCTAGTCCTCTAGGAACCGCACGAACCTTTAATCTAATCCAAAGGAACTTAATGAGCCTAGTCCTCTAGCAACTTCATGAAACTTAAATCCAAATTCAATGGAACTTCATGAGCCTAGTCCTATAGGAATCTTATGAACCTTAAATTCAAATCCAAAGGAACTTCATGAGCCTAATCCTCTAGGAACCTCATGAACCTTTAATCCATATCCGAAGGAACTTCATGAGTCTTGTCCTCTAGGAACCTCATGAACCTTAAATCCAAATCCTAAGGAACTTCATGAGCCTAGTCCTCTAGGAACTTCATGATCCTTTAATCTAAATTCGAAGGAAGTTCATGAGCCTAGTCCTCTAGGAACCTCATGAAACTTATATCCAAATCCAATGGAACTTAATGAGCCAAGTCCTCTAGGAACCTCATGAACCGTAAATCCAAATTGAAAGGAACTTCTTGAGTCTAGTCCTCTACGAACCTCATTAACCTTTAATTTGAATCCGAAGGAACTTCATGAGACTAGTCCTCTATTAACCTCATGAACCTTATATCCAAATCCATTGGAACTTCATGAGTCTAGTCCTCTAGGAACCGCACGAACCTTTAATCTAATCCAAAGGAACTTAATGAGCCTAGTCCTCTAGCAACTTCATGAAACTTAAATCCAAATTCAATGGAACTTCATGAGCCTAGTCCTATAGGAATCTTATGAACCTTAAATTCAAATCCAAAGGAACTTCATGAGCCTAATCCTCTAGGAACCTCATGAACCTTTAATCCATATCCGAAGGAACTTCATGAGTCTTGTCCTCTAGGAACCTCATGAACCTTAAATCCAAATCCTAAGGAACTTCATGAGCCTAGTCCTCTAGGAACTTCATGATCCTTTAATCTAAATTCGAAGGAAGTTCATGAGCCTAGTCCTCTAGGAACCTCATGAAACTTATATCCAAATCCAATGGAACTTCATGAGCCTAGTCCTCTGGGAACCTCATGAACCTTAAATCCAAATCCTAAGGAACTTCATGAGCCTAGTCCTCTAGGAACCTCATGAACCTTAAATCTAAATCCTCAGGAACTTCATGAGCCTAGTCCTCTAGAAACTCTATGATCCTTTATTCTAAATCCAAAAGTACTTCATGAGCCTAGTCCTCTAGGAATCTCATGAACCTTAAATCCAAACTGAAAGGAACTTCTTGAGTCTAGTCCTCTATGAACCTCATTAACCTTTAATTTGAATCCGAAGGAACTTCATGAGCCTAGTCCTCTATTAACCTCATGAACCTTATACCTAAATCCAATGGAACTTCATGATCCTACTCCTCTAGGAACCGTATGAACCTTTAATCCAATCCAAAGGAACTTCATGAGCACGATCCTCTAGCAAATTCATGAAACTTAAATCCAAATTCAATGAAATTTCATGAGCCTAGTCCTCTAGGAACCTCATGAACCTTAAATCCAAATCCAAAGGAACTTCATGAGACTAGTCCTCTAGGAACCTCATGAACCTTTAATCCAAATCCGAAGGAACTTAATGAGCCTTGTCCTCTAGGAACCTCATGAACCTTAAATCCAAATGCTAAGGAACTTCATGATCCTAGTCCTCTAGAACCTCATGAACCTTTAATCTAAATCCTAAGGAACTTCATGAGCCTAGTCCTCTAGGAACTGTGTGATCCTTTATTCTAAATCCAAAAGAACTTCATGAGCCTAGTCCTCTAGGAATCTCATGAACCTTAAATCCAAACTGAAAGGAACTTCTTGAGTCTAGTCCTCTATGAACCTCATTAACCTTTAATTTGAATCCGAAGTAACTTCAAGAGCCTAGTCCTCTATTAACCTCATGAACCTTATTTCCAAATCCAATGGAACTTCATGAGCCTAGTCCTCTAGGAACATCACGAACCTTAAATCCAAATCCAAAGGAACCTCATGAACCTTAAATCCAAATCCAATAAAACTTCATAAGCCTAGTCCGCTAGGAACCTCATGAACCTTTAATGAAATTAAAAGGAACTTCATGAGCCTAGTCCTCTAGGAACCTCATGAACCTCAAATCCAAATCCGAAGGAACTTCATGAGCCTAGTCCTTTAGGAAACTCATGAACCTTAAATTCAAATCCTAAGGAACTTCATGAGCCTAGTCCTCTAGGAACTCCATGAACCTTTAATCAAAATTCAAAAGAACTTCATGAGCCAAGTCCTCTAGGAACCTCATGAACCGTAAATCCAAATTGAAAGGAACTTCTTGAGTCTAGTCCTCTACGAACCTCATTAATCTTTAATTTGAATCCGAAGGAACTTCATGAGTCTAGTCCTCTATTAACCTCATGAACCTCATATCCAAATCCATTGGAACTTCATGAGCCTAGTCCTCTAGGAACCGCACGAACCTTTAATCAAATCCAAAGGAACTTCATGAGCCTAGTCCTCTAGCAACTTCATGAAACTTAAATCCAAATTCAATGGAACTTCATGAGCCTAGTCCTATAGGAATCTCATGAACCTTAAGTCCAAATCCAAAGGAACGTCATGAGCCTAGTCCTCTAGGAACCTCATGAACCTTTAATCCATATCCGAAGGAACTTCATGAGCCTTGTCCTCTATGAACCTCATGAACCTTAAATCCAAATCCTAAGGAACTTCATGAGCCTAGTCCTCTAGGAACCTCATGAACCTTTAATCTAAATCCGAAGAAAGTTAATGAGCCTAATCCTCTAGGAACCTCATGAAACCTATATCCAAATCCAATGGAACTTCATGAGCCTAGTCCTCTAGGAACCGCATGAACCTTTAATCCAATCCAAAGGAACTTAATGAGCCTAGTCCTCTGGGAACCTCATGAACCTTTAATCCAAATCCGTAGGAACTTCATGAGCCTTGTCCTCTAGGAACCTCATGAACCTTAAATCCAAATCCTAAGGAACTTCATGAGCCTAGTCCTCTAGGAACCTCATGAACCTTAAATCTAAATCCTAAGGAACTTCATGAGCCTAGTCCTCTAGAAACTCTGTGATCCTTTTATTCTAGATCCAAAAGAACTTCATGAGCCTAGTCCTCTAGGAATCTCATGAACCTTAAATCCAAACTGAAAGGAACTTCTTGAGTCTAGTCCTCTATGAACCTCATTAACCTTTAATTTGAATCCGAAGGAACTTCATGATCCTAGTCCTCTATTAACCTCATGAACCTTATATCCAAATCCAATGGAACTTCATGATCCTATTCCTCTAGGAACCGCATGAACCTTTAATCCAACCCAAAGGAACTTCATGAGCCTAGTCCTCTAGCAACTTCATGAAACATAAATCCAAATTCAATGGAATTTCACGAGACTAGTCCTCTAGGAACCTCATGAACCTTAAATACAAATCCAAAGGAACTTCATGAGCCTAGTCCTCTAGGAACCTCTTGAACCTTTAATCCTAATCCGAAGGAACTTCATGAGCCTTGTCCTCTAGGAACCTCATGAATCTTAAATCCAAATGCTAAGGAACTTCATGATCCTAGTCCTCTAGAACCTCATGAACCTTTAATCTAAATCCTAAGGAACTTCATGAGCCTAGTCCTCTAGGAACTCTGTGATCCTATATTCTAAATCCAAAAGAACTTCATGAGCCTAGTCCTCTAGGAATCTCATGAACCTTAAATCCAAACTGAAAGGAACTTCTTGAGTCTAGTCCTCTATGAACCTCATTAACCTTTAATTTGAATCCGAAGGAACTTCAAGAGCCTAGTCCTCTATTAACCTCATGAACCTTATATCCAAATCCAATGGAACTTCATGAGCCTAGTCCTCTGGGAACATCATGAACCTTAAATCCAAATCCAAAGGAACCTCATGAACCTTAAATCCAAATCCAATAGAACTTCACAAGCCTAGTCCTCTAGGAACCTCATGAACCTTTAATGAAATTAAAAGGAACTTCATGAGCCTAGTCCTCTAGGAACCTCATGAACCTTAAATCCAAATCCGAAGGAACTTCATGAGCCTAGTCCTTTAGGAAACTCATGAACCTTAAATTCAAATCCTAAGGAACTTCATGAGCCTAGTCCTCTAGGAACTCCATGAACCTTTAATCAAAATTCAAAAGAACTTAATGAGCCAAGTCCTCTAGGAACCTCATGAACTGTAAATCCAAATTGAAAGGAACTTCTTGAGTCTAGTCCTCTACGAACCTCATTAACCTTTAATTTGAATCCGAAGGAACTTCATGAGACTAGTCCTCTATTAACCTCATGAACCTTATATCCAAATCCATTGGAACTTCATGAGCCTAGTCCTCTAGGA
>CM065806.1:112242301-112359801 GCA_033398695.1 Orobanche coerulescens
CTTCATTGTTTGATCTTTTTGAACGTTGCAAGGCTGGATTCCCATTATTTAATTTTATCTTCCGACCGTTGTGAGGACTTCTGCATGTGAGCGCCGAATCTTTTGAATATAAAAGGATTAAAGTCTTCACGGTGGGTCAGGATGATTTAAATAAATCATATCTCTTGCGGGAATCACTCAAATTTGTCTCTTCACGTTGCATGTGAGCTTTCCGTAATATTTGACTTTTCAAAGCATGCTGACGTGGACTTGGAGTACTAGGTTGTAGTTGAGTAGGCTGATGTGCAGCTTACATCTCTGCAGGTAGGTCTTCTCGGTTGTTCACTGTTTGTGACTTTGTCTGATCAGGTGACTTCCCTGAGGTACCTCGGCTGCAGTCTGGTCAAACTTCTCTGATAAAATTTAGTTGACCAGAGCTACTCTGACTGGAGTCGGCTGTACTTCTCTGATGGACTAGACTGTACTTTAGTACTTAGCCGATTTTCAGCCTAACTAACTTTGGCCTGCAGAAGACACTCATTTGGTTCTTCTTTACATTTTGCCAATTTTATACTTAACATATTTTGGCCTATGGAAGATACTCATTTGGTTCTTCCTTACATTTTGCCAAGTAATAAACATTTGATTTTAAATTAATGACATCATCAAAATCTAGCAAGTATTCCTAACAAATTCCCCCTATTTTGATGATGGCAAAACTAGGTAAGAGATCAAATGGCCAAGTCTGCACTTAAGTGCGAGACAAAAACTGAAATCAGTCTAATATTGAGACAACTGGGAAATTGTCATTCAACAGACTGTTCATAAAATTTTCTGACTTTATCATTGAAATTTTACAAGAATGTTTTAAGTACAGAAAATAAAATTACAAGTAAGAAAATAACTAAAATCATCTGCCTCTTCCTCTGTCTCTTCGAATAGGTCATGTGCTTGAGCGAGTTTGGCTCCGATAGGTCTTACCTTGACTGGAGCAAGGCCATATTTTCTTTTCACCACGAGTGCTGCGAAATCCTGCTCTTGCTGAGATCTGAATCTGTTCTCAAGGCAGACTAGCTTGATTTCCTTCTGAAGTTGTAACTCATCAAGTTCACCATCCATGCGGATTGGTTCTTCTTCAGCTCTGAATAAGGGAATCATAGGAAAGGCATTTTGCTCTTTAGCGTACTTTTTCAGAATGGCCCAAAGCTTTGGATAGATTTCTTCCATGAAGTTTATGAAAATCTCCTGTGGGGAGAGTTTGTCATCTTGAAGTAGTTCCCAGACATTATAGTCTTTGATGAACCTCTTCCTAGCAGCTCCCCACATCTCAAGTGCTTCAAATGGAACGAAATCCTCAACATACCATAGCTCCAACCCTTCCCATTCAAGAGTAGGTTCAAAGCTGCCTCTGGTCCTTCTTCTTTTTCCTACAGGATGCACAGCCTGGTCTTCTGGGTCTTCAGCTTCCTTTCTTTTTAGACTGGAGGGTCCTTCAATCTGAGGGACATCCTGCTTCTTCTTACTTCCGATTTCTCTCTCTTCCCCCTGAATCCTCTCTTCCCCCTTTTTGCCAGCATCAATAAGGGTTGTCAACTGCTGTTCCATGCGGCTCATCCAATCACACATGCCAAAAGGCATTCTGTTGTTGGTAGGAGGAGGAGGCTGAGGGATCTCTCTCTGAAGAAGAGTGTCAATCTTGGCATTTATGGTCTGAAGGTCAGGAGTGACCTGAGTTGACAGCAGCTCCCCAATAGTGTCTCTGACAATTTGCTTGATCAGCTCATTCATGGTAGGAGATAACTGAGCTGATGGGGAGTGCTCTCCTGATCCTTCTGCAAGGGAGCCACTAGACTGCAGACTCCTGGCTGCATCCGGTAGGTCAGATTGGGTTTTCTCCGGGTCCCCGACTGAGTCTTATGACTCGCATCTAGCCGTGTACAGCGAGCATAACAATCCTATCTGCAGCTTCATGAGTTGCCTCTGGCTCTGGCTCTGGCTCTTTGGCTCCTTCTCTCTCTCCTTCTTTCCCTTCTTCTTCTCCAGATTTTTCTTTCTCTTTTTCCTCATCTTTTTCTTTTTCTTCTTCCTTTCCTTGTTCTGCTCCCCCTTAACCTCCATCATCATTATCCTCATCATCATCATCATCTTTATCATCATCTTTCTCTTTCTTTTCCCCTTCATCATCTTCATCCTCCTTATCTTCTTCATCTTTTTCCTGCTCTACTTCTTCTCCTTCTTCTTCATCCCCTTCATCATCCACTTATTCTGTTTTCTCAATCTCCTCTGTTTGTTTTTCGACTGGTATATTTTCTTCAGATTCTTTCTCTTCCTCATCTTCTTCAGCCAAATCAATAATTTCATTGTCTCCATTAATTTCTTCAATCCTAATCTCCTTTTCTACTTCCTCCTCTTCCTCCTCTCCAAAATCACCATTAAAAATACTGAGCATTATAGAGTGGATAAAGTGGTCCATGTTTGTCTCAAAATGTGACATGAACCAGTTATCCTGGAGGAGTAAAGCTAAATCTGACTCTTTGCAAAAATTGCTCAGAACATCCTCAGTGGCTTGGGGATATTCCCAACCACTAGTTTCAACAAAAGTTTGAAAATTTGTAAAAGACATGGTTTTGAGAGTTTTCCACTCTTTAAAAATATTTACAAAGGAGTGTTTTTCTGCTTGTGGCTTGACAAGCTGAAGTTGTTCAATAGAGAGATTAAAAGTATTATTTTCTAAAAGATTGAAAGTGTAATCTGCTTCAGGAATAGAGATAACAAGACCTGCTTCCTCTTCTTCGGTTATGTACACAGGAGGTGTAATAACAGGTACAATTCGAGTTTCAGTGTCTGGTGCAGGCAGGTCTGGATGGATTGGTGACTGAACTGATGGGCTGGCATGGTGCTCAGGCTGCTCTCCCTCGCTGAACTGCAGCTTCCTAGGCCTCTTTGGTGAGGGTTCAGGTGATGACTGCAGGTTAGAGGGTCCTGCTGGGGCTGGTCCCCGTCGCTTGAATCGGATGGCAATTGGTATATCATCAGACTCATTCTCGGACTCGAGTGCAGTCCCGATCTCCGCTGCAGGTTGGTCCGATTCCTCTGATAAATCGTATCTTGGGCAATAGCTTGAGTCTGGCAAATCTTTCAACAACTGGGCTGCTCTCCCAGTGACTCCAACTTTCTTCTTGTCATGGTCCATGTGACCAAGCCTCTTGTTTGGGTGGAAAGGGTCAATGTTTCCCTTGGCCACTCCGATTTTCTCCAAAAGCCAACTAAGATGTGTTCCGAACGCCAACTTAGTTTTGAATTTCTTCTCACCTTCAAGCCATTCGACCTTGTTCACCTCGCGAACAAGTTGCCTGAAAATATAGTCCGCCCAATCAACTTCTTCTTCTTGAATTAACGCACCCAACACCATGAATTTGGATGATGACAGTTGGTCATAGCTGCCTGCCATCCCCATCACTATCTTGTTTGTGATGTCCAAAGCAACTCGATAAATCCTTTTCAACTCATTCCTCTTCGCTGTAAACTTCAATTTCTCAGGGATATTCTCGACTTTGATCGTTTTCCATGTTTCGGCGGGTGATTGTTTAAGAGCTTCGACCGCCAAACCGCGATGTTTCATCCCGAATACCGAACGGATCTTCTCTCGATCTATGGTGATAGGGATTCCGCCGACTGAGCTGTTAATCCCGTGCTGAACCAGAGAGGCATTGCGATAAAATTCAACAACATCTTCCTTGAACAAATGTTGCGGGTTGATGTCGAGAAACGGGTAGATTCCGTTCAGCTTCATCGCCCGGATCAAATTCAGCATATCGAAATCCTCTAGATTTGCTTCCAATAAACCTTCGAAGTCGACGACCATGGAGAAGATGACTTGGTCCTTCATCGCCTTCAGATTCACTCCTGCCATTTCTGCAAAAAGGATTTTAGGATTTTTAGTGTATTTTTGCTCTGTAAATTCTAGGGTTTCTGTAAGCGTAAAGAGTAAAGTGAAAGGTCTTCTTCCTTATAAAGAAAATGAAAAGACGTTTGGATTAGTTTATTATAAATTTAAACGGTGGTACGCCTTTTGATATTCTTTTGAATTTCAAATTTGAATCGGTGGCCTTATTTAAAATTCGACGGTTGATTTTGATTGGCCACCGTAGAGGTTAATTAAATAGGCGTGTGACGCGTGTATTAAAATTTACCACTTGGCTTATAAAATGTATATTTTAAATGCCATTTCGTTAGCCAAAATAATATTATAAATATGGCAGATATTAATTAAAGAAAATTCAGAGATCAGTTTAGAGAACTTAGCTGGTCTGATTTCGTTGACTGTTGACTGTTGACCACTCTGCAACAGGTGAGTTTGACTTCTCGCCTGTATTCTGTACAGCTTAGTTGCTTCATCTGGCCTTCGTCTTCTTGCCTGCATCAGCTTAGGCTGATTCTGAGGGTCCGTCCTTCCTTCAACTTGCTTCAGAACTAGATTCCCAATCTAGTAATCCAAGGTCTCTGCTAAGCTATAGGAATCTTTCTTCTGGCAGGGGTTTGGTGAAGATGTCAGCTATTTGATAGTCTGTGCTGACTCTTTCAACTCTAACCCTTTTGTTAAGCACATGGTCTCTAATAAAATGATGCTTAACGTCAATGTGCTTCGTCCTTGAGTGCAAAACCGGATTGTTGGTTATTGTAATAGCACTATTGTTGTCACACCAAATTGGAACTTCGTTGGCAATAATATTATAGTCCCTTAACTATTGTCTGATCCATAGAATTTGTGCACAACAGCTACCTGCAGCTAGGTATTCTGACTCTGTAGTGGAGATAGAGTTAGAAACCTGCTTCTTGCTAAACCAGGATATCAGTCTGGTTCCTAGGAATTGACACGTTCCACTAGTGCTCTTCCTATTGATTTTGCATCCTGCGAAATCCGCATCTGAGTATCCTGATAGCTCGAAGTTGTCATCCTTTGGGTACCACAGTCCAACATTAATTGTAGACTTTAGGTACTTAATTATTCTCTTAGCTGCATCTAGGTGTGATTGCTTCGGCTTGGACTGGAATCTTGCACAAACTCCAACTGCATATGATATGTCTGGCTGCTGCGCTAGGTACGTAAGAGATCCGATGAGTCCTCTCAGAGGGGTTGAGTCCACTGATATGCCTGCCTCGTCTGCATCTAGGTGAGTACTTGTGCTCATTGGAATTCTTGCGGGCTTGGCTGATTCCATTCCATATCTCTTGATAAGATCCCTGGTATACTTTGCTTGGTTGATGAAAATTCCTTTTTCCATCTGCTTAACTTGTAATCCGAGAAAGAAGTTAAGCTTTCCCATCATACTCATCTCAAATTCTCCTTGCATGAGGTTGGAGAATTTCTCGCATAGTTCTGGATTGGTTGATCCGAATATGATGTCATCCACATAAATCTGAACTATTAATATGTGGCCTTCGTGCTCCACTCTAAATAGGGTCTTGTCCACTTTCCCTTTGCGAAATCCATTTTTCTCAAGAAACACAGACAGTGTTTCATACCATGCTCTCGGTGCTTGCTTGAGTCCATACAGAGCCTTCAATAGCTTATAGACTTTGTCTCCTTTGACAAAACCTGGGGGTTGCTCTACATAGACTTCCTCTTCTAGAATTCCGTTCAGAAACGCACTTTTTACATCCATCTGGTAGACTTCAAAGTCCTTCAATGCAGCATATGCGAGGAATAGTCTGATGGCTTCTAATCTTGCAACAGGTGCATAAGTTTCATCAAACTCTATTCCCTCACACTGTGCATAACCTTTTGCTACGAGTCTGGCTTTATTCCTAACAACAGCTCCGTCTTCATCACTCTTGTTTTTATACACCCATTTGGTGCCAATAACTTTTTTGTGATCAGGTCTGTCTGTTAGTTCCCAAACTTTGTTTCTTTCCATCTGCTCCAATTCCTCTTGCATGGCATTAATCCATGAATAATCTTCCAAGGCTTGTTCTGTAGTTTTGGGTTCAATTTGTGACATGAAACATGAGAACATCGCCATTCCTGCTGGTAGAGTTGACTGTCTTGTCTTGACTCCATCACCAACTTTCCGATAATTTGTCAATTGGATGATCCTTGAGCCATTTGGGGATCTCGTCCTCTTCGGGTTTGTTCCCCTGTTGATTGCTCGTGGTTATCTGCATCTGGCTGGATTCTGCCAGAATCGGATCGGCTACCGCCTTGTCATCTGCAGCTTGGTTCGAATCGCAGATGAGTCTTTGTCAGCTCCGGCTGGGTCTTCTTCCGCAGCAACTGGATCAGATAGGTTTGGTGATCCTGTCTGATCTGCAGTTGGGTCTTCATCAGCTGCAGTTGGGTCATCAGGCTGATCTGCAGGTGAGTCCACCATTCCAGTGTCACTACTATAAAAAACACCTTTTAAATCGGTTAAAATAGGCCTTTTAAATTGGGTCTCGAACCGTTATAGATCCAGCCGATGTAGAAAATCAACGCATTTAACATCGGTTATTTAGCTGATGTAAAAAATACTTTTAACATCGGTTATTTAACCGATTTAGTAAGTTGATATAACCGATTTAGAATGTTTAGTTTCTAAATCGGTTAAAGCAGTAACCGATTTAGAATGTTTAGTTTCTAAATCGGTTACTACTTTAACCGATTTAGAATGTGTAATATTCTAAATAGGTTACTGCTTTAACCAATTTAGAATGTGTAATATTTTAAATAGGTTACTGCTTTAACCGATTTAGAATGTGTAATCTTCTAAATAGGTTACTGCTTTAACTGATTTAGAAAACTTGATATTCTGGTTCAAAAAATGGCAGATTTAGAAAAGCTTTGTTCACAAAAGTGGCAATTTTCAGATCACGACAGAATTCCTCCTATGAAACTTAACATGAGCAATAAAATCTCTAACAAGACGCCATATATTCTACCCAAATTAGCAAGTTCACACTATTCTATTACAAAACCCTCTTTACATCTTGCAAAAAATGTACAACAACAGTTACTACAAGAGATTTATAAATCTTGCAAAAAAAAGTACAATCACAAAATGATGAATGATCCCTACGCAGCAAATCCCTACGTACCCGGTTCCCATATTCCTCTCTTACTACTTCGATAAAGATATAAAATCTAGAAAATATTGAGTCCAACGTCTTCGTACGTCATCAATATCATCCTTCGAATAAGGCTCTTCCATATCAAATGTCTGCAAATTAACAAGAGGCCACAAATTGATCAAATATCCATAAATATTTTAATGTCTTTGATTTTGAACAGCTGATATTTTGCCATTTCTCCTTTTATTGTCAACAACTATTTTTATGGTAAAAACACAAAAAAGAAGCGGGATGGGGGGGTTCTATTTTCTAAATATTTATGTCAAACTAAAGTAAATAATACACCAAAACTAAAGTAAATTATCTTCGATGCATTCATCATCGTCTCCAAGACCTAATGGTACAATACGTTTTGTAACCATTTCTAACACTTAAAATTGTTTTGTAATTTATCTTCATTAAACTGCACTGCACTGCACATCAGTTTTTTAGCCTGCACTACACATCAGTTTCTTTTACGACTGCACTGCACATCAGTTTTTTAGCCTCTTACTAATCGCTCTGAATGATCCCGCCGCCGTTTCCCAGCAGCAGCCATCATTCAAAATAATATATACTCATTCATTTTTTTTTCTTGCAGATTTTATTTGATGATGAAGCCAATGGAACATAGTGTAGCTTGTCACCTGAATTCTCAAAATGCCTCTGTAATTGCTAGAGTTTCTATCCCACCTTCAGCATGCAATAAAATAAATGACGAGCATACCATGAAAATAAATTGATATGAACAAAGACTTTCAATACCTAAAAGTTCATCAAGAGCTTGGCTTCTGTTGTGATTCGAACTACCGATTTTCTCTCGTGCAACCAAAGATAAGTTTCATCATATCATATTTTAAGTAACTTTGATACACCGCACATTAATACTAAAGTTTGCTCCACAAATTACTCAAAGGAACTAAAAGCGAAAGCTAACGAGGAGCTCGAATGCATTCTATCATCATAACTTAAATGGAATCGGGCAAGTAATGTGAAGTCTGAATAAACCCAAAGACTGCTTAAGACATAACATAGAGCAAAGATACCTTAGGATTGTATTCTCGCATTGCGAGCTTGCAATGCTATAGCTTTAAGATCTAATTTGCAATCCAAATTAATCTGTTGAAACAATATTCCCGCATTATACTCAAACAGAGCCTATCAATATATGCACACAATTAAGCATCTAAGACAGAAAACTAACATCTAGAATACAATATCATCCCTTCGGTTTTGGCTCAACCCATAACTTCTACCAGGTTTGAAATATAAAAATCAAAATAACAAATAAATGTAGCAACCGAAAATGTCAAAGCCCTGTTAGAATTACATTCGGTTTCGTTTTGCCTTTAATTATCCAAAGAGCAACGCTTTAACGCTCGATTGGCTTTTGAAATACAAAGCCCGAACTAACCAAACTAGAGCGAACTTCTCACATGATATATAAATCAAAACCCTAATTTTTCTCTCTCGACTTTTACACCGCCCGGACCAATATTTTAAATGGCGAGGCGAGGCGTGAGAAAAGTTCGAGGCACCGCTTTTGGGCTGACCGAGGCTTACGTCTCTTTAGAGCGAGGCGTATGTTTTCAAGGCAGTGCAACATCTCGTGCTGGTGAGTTGCTGAGTTTTCCAATTTCACTCGTTCTTAACTAGTCACTGAAATTTCGTGCAAGCTCTTAAAGGATGGCAAATGGTGGGAGGCATCCAGAATCGTATGAGATGTAAAGAAGAGATAAACAAAATCCAGATCTATGGTCATACTTGTAATTGTGTATTGTCTTTCATGTCTTAGGATTGTTATTTTTCCTTTTGACCTTTTTCCGTTTTGTTCCTAAAGATGTATGCTTATAGCAATTTTTTCTTGAACAGTTACGATGTAAGTGATTCATTTTTATTAGATAATAAAATCTGATTTTTTAACTTTTGTTGGAATGATTTCATGAATGGAGAAAGTTGGGAACCAAATTGCATAATCAAACTGGAATTGTGGTTCAAATGAAGTTCGGTTACTTAATTCGTTTCATTTTGGTTTTCGGTTTTCACTATTCGGTTACTGAGCTAAAATCTTTGCAATCAGAAAGCAATTTTTAACGGAAGACCAAATCCAGTTACAAAAAGCTTACGTAGTCATTAACATGTGAATGTACAGTACTCTAATTAAAACATATGTGATATAAAAATTCAGGTTATCGAACCGACACTGTCTAAAAATGCAGTTCTCCGAACTGCATGTTTGAGCAAAAACATGAGAGGAGTTGGCAGAACACATCAGATTGCAATTTCAGAAATTGTTGGTTTGAATATTTTCACACCCATTTCACTCTTCCCCAAAAGCAACAACAGCATAATGTCTACTTGTATTTTTCACCGGAATGAAAGTGAAATACAAGAATTCAGTCGATTATGTACTAAATAGTATTCAGATTGGCAATTATGATATCTATTCAAAAGGGGCAATTATAATATCTTTTCTATCAAGAAATAAGAGAGTGCGTCTGTGTGTGTGATAAGCATTTTTCCCACATTATGGAACAAAAATATCCTTCGCATGGCAACAGAAAGGTAGAAAAGACACTCTTAGTGGTCATGGTAAAATCAATGAGGCTATTCTTTGGTTGTGGTCAAAGTTAAAGCAGGCAATTTGCTTGAATCAAAGTGTTAACCTTCCACACTCCCTCCATCCTACTTTAAGTGGGATGTTTTACATTTTTTTACTACCTCGGTATGAAGAGCACCATTAATGACAATAAAAAGATATAGATATTGAACACTTAGAACATGATCGCCATCGGAGGATTGGAATAATTCCAGAAGGGTGCTTAGAGAGATGTTTTGGTGTATTTACAAAACCATTCCTAGAAAATTAATGTACAAGCTTTGCATATCCGAAATCTTGAATGGCTTTGAATCCAATTTCTCAAAAATACGTACATGGAATGTTAGGCCATTCTAAAAAATATTCCATTTAAGAATTTTATATTTTTATTATATTTATCATAATAATGACAGGATTTAAAAATAATAGAAAAACAAAAAACGTATGCATGAGAATGAAATCGATCATAGGTCAATCCATGCTTGGTGCACTGTCAATGCTAAAAATAGAATCGATCCAACCCAACTCCAAAATCTACGTTTACAGATATTCTTTTTATACCTCCGATGACTAGTAAAAAGAAATATAAGATAATTACCTGGATAATTTTGTCAATTGAATTTTGTGGATTTTGAATACCAAACTGGAAAATATGGTTCAGATCTGTCGCCATTGTGTAATTCGATTAAGATCCCCATCGGCTTCACGAACACATACAGTATACAAGCTTTTCTTAGTGGGGTGGATGGAATAATATACAAATGACAGCTAGAATCAATGAAAGTACAAGCTCACACACTCAGAATAATTCATATCATTTTTGCACCAAAAGCAAAATGCAGACTTTGCAAAGTTTGCATCAACAAAATGCGAAAACTACAGCTTTAGTTCTAACTGGAAGTAATAAGATACTCTAATTGGTGAACTTTCTCACCCAAATAATAAAAGAAATCAATTAAAGAAAATACATATCACATTCGAACTACGTAAAAATGGGGCGGGGTTGGGGGTAGGGATGGGGAAATTTACTCAATCAATAACTATCAATTAATGCATTCTGATATCTAATGCATTTCCTAATTTTACTTGCACAACAAACATAAACTTACAGAAGGAGATGAAATGCCCAGCATCAATGAAACACCACACATTATCAAACCGGGATAACATTTTGTAAAGAAATATAAGATAATTACCTGGATAATTTTGTCAATTGAATTTTGTGGATTTTGAATACCAAACTGGAAAATATGGTTCAGATCTGTCGTCATTGTGTAATTCGATTAAGATCCCCATCGGCTTCACAAACACATACAGTTAACCATTCGTATGAAAACCTAGAAATGTGAGGAATCGAATTAAGTCGCAGCTACCTTCCAACCCTTGGGAATCTGCCATTGAAATCAAATCACCTTTGGTTTCGATTTTTTTATATAAAATATGAAAAAAAAAAACGAAGTCAATACCATTATACGAATCAATTCAAAGAAAAAAGAAAAAAAGTTCAGATATTTACAGTTAACGAGTTTAGGAGGTGCACTGCTTCGAAGAAGAGTTTCGAAGCTATATTATGCTCTAGAAGGCGCATAAATGCTTTCTTTTTGTTTCATCAGAGATGTATGAAGCCAAAAAGTGGCAGAGAAATATTTCTTCCTTCCGAATGGAACCACTGCTTCGAAGAAGTGTTTCGAAGCTATATTATGCTCTAGAGGCGCATAAAGGGTGTAGTATGGTGAGGGGAGGATATGAATTGCGGAGGAGTTTGAAAGCGGAGGAGAAGGTTGAATGAAGGTTGAATGACCTAAATTGGGCAGTGGAGGGCCGTTTAATGTATTGGTATATGAGATCGGTTCTTTATTAACCGATGTGAAACATAGACATATTAAATCGGTTCTCTATTAACCGATGTAAAAGATTGATATATTAAATCGGTTCTCTATTAACCGATGTAAAAGACTGATATATTAAATCGGTTCCCAAATAACCGATGTAAAATGAAACCTAATCACTTTCTAAATCGGTTATACTGCAACCGATCTAGAAAGTGCGATGTAAAATGGTATTTTTCCACTAGTGTGTCATGTACAATGACTTCTTCAAGGGTTGCTGACTTGAGCTTGTTCTCAATTTGCTCAAGTTGTTTCCTGTACTCAACGGTAGATTCATCAAAAATAACATGGGGTGTTTCCTCCACAACTAAGGTTCTTTTGTTAAAAACTCTGTATGCCTTGCTTCTTTGGGAATATCCCATAAATAGACCATCATCAGTTTTAGCATCAAAGGCATTTAGCTGTGTTTTACCGTTGTTGTGGATGAAACACTTACAACCAAAAACACGAAAGTAAGCAACAGTAGGAGTTCGATTATTCCAAACCTCATAGGGAGTTTTGCCATGTCTCCCTACTATCATACTCCTGTTCTGGGTGTGGCAGGCTGTGTTAACAGCTTCATCCCAGAACCTTTTGGGTAGGTCTGCTTCTGCAATCATGGACCTTGCTGCTTCCTTCAGAGTTCTGTTCCTTCTTTCAGCAACACCATTCTGCTGGGGCGTCCTGGCTGCAGAGAGCTCATGCTGGATCCCATTCTGATCGCTGAAATCAGTTATCGCCTTGTTGAGAAACTCTCCTCCTCTATATGATCTGATCTTGATTATGGAGAGGGATTTCTCATTTTGGATCCTTCTCAGCAGCTCAGGTAACTTGGTCAGGGTTTCACTTTTCTTGAATAGAAAAATGATCCAAGTGTACCTCGAATAATCATCTACTATTACAAGAGCATGCTTTCTGCCGCTCAAAGTCCTTGGCTTGATAGGACCAAATAGATCCATGTGGAGTAGATCTAAGATCCTTGTTGTGAGCGTTGTAGGCTTGAACTGGCTTGAACGATGCCTTGGTCTGCTAATCTTGTTGATGGCTTTGAAGTTCAGGTGACATAGTCTTTTGTGCCACAGCCATCCATTCTCAGCTACAGTCTTGGATAGAAAACAGGAGTTAAGTGTTCCTGTGTTCCAATCAATCATGTAGACATCTCTTCTTCTGAATCCTTGAAGCTTTATTTCTCCAGATAAGATGTCTATCACCATACACTTCAAGATGGTGAAGACTACTAGATTCTTCTCGTCGCAGAACTGGCTTATGCTCAGGAGGTTGTACTTGAGCCCTTTGACATAATGGACTTTGGATATTACAATGTTTCCTCGGTGCAGCTCTCCAAAGCCTTTTGTCTGTCCTCTAGAGCTATCTCCAAAGGTTACATCGGGACCTCTTTCTTTGATATATTTGGTCAGCATCTTCTTGTTCCCGGTCATGTGCCTCGAGCATCCAGAGTCTACAAACCATTCTTCACCTCCAAAATTTGAGCTTGAGGAGATGTGGTTGTAGTCCTTCCACCTTTTCTGCAATTAAACAAGCAGAGATTTAGGTACCCAAATTTGTGTGGGTCCTTTGGGGTTAGTTGGTTTTCTGGAGAATTGATTTCTCCTTGGATTATAGGAATTATTATTATTATTATAACCCTTATAAGGTGCCTGTGGTCGAGGTCTAAATCTCCTGGTTGGATTGTATACCGGATATTCCTCAAAATAGTGTGGGCCATTTCTAAATCTAGGCTGAGACCATTTATTAAATCTTTGTGGTCTCCACACTTGTTCATTTTGGTAATTTGGATAACCTTGAGGTTTCCATCTGCCCCTCCCATTATGAAATCTGTTTTTGGGGAGTTGTTGGTAATAGTGGGCATGTTGTCTAGCCGCCGCTTTTGCTGGGCCACCGCCTAGTCGCTGTCTAGGTGGTATGCAGTGTAACCTGACTGCAGCCTAGACGTTTGACTTGGTTGTTGCCTGTTTTTGAAAATCGGTTTATACACAGGCTCAGCAGTCGAGACCATTGTTTCTCCCTTGATAAACTTGGTTTCAGAACTAGAGGGAGTGTGAGAATCATATCCAAGGCCTGATTTGGTATATAATGACCTTTTATAGGTACACAATTCGCCCAGAGTTGAAGACGCCTTCAGGGAGGTTATTTCCTGCGCCTGAGTTTTATTTATCTGTGCCAGCTTAGTAAACTCAGCTTTGGCATGAGCAAGTGCAGCTGATTTTTCTTTAAGTAAAATGTTTAGCCGGTCTATCTCAGCTGTATTGGCACTTGCCTGGTTTTTAAAGTCAGCTGTATTTGACTCAACCTTATTTAAATCTAGGCTGAGTTTTTCGAAATCATTTTTCAGCTGCCTATTCTCATCTTGCAGCTGAGTCTTCTCTGCTGATACAGCTTGGTGTGCAGATTTAAGTGTTTCAAAATCTTTGAATAACTGATTTAACGATTCATGTAAATCCATATCTTGCGACATGGCTGAGCTATTATTTGAACCGGTAGATTTAGAGGTTACCTCTTCATCAGCTAAGTTTGCCATCAGGCAATCATACTCCTCGTCTTCATCAGAAAAGAAACCGCCGCTTGATTCGACATGCTCCTGGTCTTCTCCGATGAGGGCTTTTCTTCTGTCTTCCTTTCTGCCCACCTCCTTCTTGGTTTCTTCCTTCTTGAGCTCGGGACAATCCATCTGGATGTGTCCTATTTTGTGACAGTTGTAACATTCAACTTTCCAGTTTCCAGCCTTCTGGTTCCTTCTAGGATTCTCCTTGTAGTTTTTCTTATACTTGGAGTAGTTCTTTCTGAAATTGCTGAACCTTTGCATTATGAAAGCCATTTATTCCTCAAAATATAGTGGATTTGGAGGTTTCACATCAGATAGGCTCTTAGCAGGGGACTCGGCTGCAAATGCGATTCCCTTCTCTGCAGGCTCAGTCGAGGATGAGCTTGGAAGCTCGAACTCATAAGCCTTTAGATCAGAGAACAGCTCCTGAATTTTTATCTTATTCAGGTCTTTGGACTCTCTCATGGCTACAGCCTTCATGCTCCATTCGGGATTGAGCGATCTGAGGACCTTAAGTGCCATTTCCCTGTTGCCATAGGTTTTGCCCAGGGAGTTGATCTCGTTGATAATTTCAGTGAACCTTGTGTCCACTTGATCGATAGATTCACGATTCTTCATTTTAAAGTTGTCAAACTTTTGGATAGCAGTTGAAAGCCGATCCCCTTTTCTCTCGCCCAATCTCCTCAGCCGTTTTCTAATCCTGTTCATCTCCCATATATTTACTTGTTCTAAGCTGTTATCCCTGATTACTAGCTGTTTCTCAATATTAATTTCTGGAATTTTACCATATTTCGTCTGGTGCTTTCATTTAAGCAGCGGCGTATGTTCTTCGCTCGTTGCTGGGGTTCATTTTTGGCGATTTAAATTGCGACCTTGGTCAGAGTGCGATTTATTTTCGCTAGCTGTTGCAGATTCACTCCTCTTTTCCAGGTGTTTGTTTCTCTGTTGTTTTTCGTCCCGGTTGCTGCGATTTGATGGCATCGTCTTTGTCATGTGGATTGATGGTTTCTACTGCTTCCATGGCAGCCAGGGACCCTCCACAGGGATTTGATGTTCAAGGATTTCGTGATTTGGGGGTGAAGGTGTTGAGTTCTTCCGATTCTACTAAACTGCAGCTTAATCTTGATGGAATTTGGGGTGATTCGTTCCTGGCTGCTCCTCCTGTCGCCGGTGGCGGAATGGGATCGGCCCCGCCGCAGGGAGTTCTTCGCTCAATTCTCAAGCCCAGGCGTGACCCAATGTTTGATTCTGGGCCTGTTATTGAGCTGGGTTCTGGCCCATTTCCTGGTATTGGAGCCCGTGGCCCCTTGGGCAGTAGCGGTGCTGCTGTCAGCACCTTTCCTGGGGTATCTGTTGTGAATTGTGGTGTCCCGTCGTTTGGCCCCCTCGGTCCTTCTGTTCCTATATTGCAGGAGTCTCCTTCTACAGCTAAGAATTCTTGTAATTCTATTGTGTCCCCATTGGATTATTGTGAGACTGTTGTATCTTCTTTTGGCGATTCTTGTTGTATTGGGGAAAGTAATATAATGCATAGTATAATTGATGATATTGATGTTGATTACGGTAATGCAACGGTTTCTATGAACTTTGGCTCTATCGCTACCCCTGTTTCTTTGGCTAATTCGGTATCGATTCCGAAGGCCTTGCATAATCCTCCTGTTGTGTTAGGAAATATTAAAAAGAAAAGGGCCTTGGTATGTGCAACTGAAATCCAAAATGGCGAGCTTATTGTGAAACCGGATGTTAGTGTTGGTCTTGAAGGTTCTAAGAAGTGGCTTTTCACATTAGTTGGTTATTTCTTGGGGAAAGCCCCTCCTCTTAGCTTGGTAAAGAATTATTTTATGTCCGCGTGGAAGGGGCTTAAGGAGGTGTTCTCCTCTGAGGGGGGATTCTTTTTCTTCAAGTTTGCTAGTGAGCGAGTTTTGTCCGAGGCGTTAGAGGGTGGGCCGTGGCGATTCGGGGCCGTCTATTTTCCTTACCGGTGGAAGCTTGGTATGTCCCTTATGAAGGTTCAACCTAAACATGTCCCCGCTTGGGTGAAACTTCGTGATGTCCCCCTCGAGTATTGGGTGACGAGGGCTTAGTATTCTTGCTAGTGCTATAGGGAGCCACTTTTGCCGATGTTTTCACGAAGCGTCGAAAGTGGATTATGCTAGAGTGTGCGTCATGTTAGACGCCGATACTAGCCGATTCGCTCGTTCCTTATGGTTATTCCATCGATGGTGATTGTCCTGCTTAGGAGGATCCATGTTGAGTATGAATGGTTACCTCATCGGTGTGGTGTTTGTAGAGTTTTCGGGCATCGTGATCAGGTTTGCCCGAGCACTTCTAAGCCTCCGGTTCAGAAGCAGGTTAAGCAGGCTCGTATTTATGTGGCTAAGCCTGCTCCCTCAGGCGCTCATGGTCTGGGGTCCTCGTTGGGTCTGGTTCCGGTTGGGGGGCTCGCTCAGCCTGGGGTTGGCCCTGACGTCTGCTCCGGGGGCCCAGATGTGGTGTTAGCTGGGGGTTCTGGAGGTCGGGGGGCTGGTTTGAACCCATTGAGTAGTGTCTCTACTTTCTCCTTGGTTACTACCAGCTCTCCTATCGTGTCGCCTAGGAGGGTCTCTGCTGGTGTGTTTGAGCCGTCACACAACAGGTTTGCGGCTCTTTCTGGTCTCACCGATGATATTGAGGTTGAGATTCCTGTGTTTGTCGACTCGTCGCTTTGTTCTAGTTCTTCTTCTCTGGGCCCTATATCTGATGCAGCCCTTCTCGAGGGTGTTAGATGATTCCGCTCGCAGTGTGGAATATCCGTGGCCTGAACCGTCCGGACCATCAGAACTCGGTCCAGGAGGTCATTTCTTCTTTTAGTCTTTGTTGTGTTGCCTTACTGGAGACGAAAGTCTCGGTTGGTAATTCGAGGCATATTGCTTCTCTGGTTAATGCTTCGTGGCAGTGGTTTTT
Source organism: Orobanche coerulescens (assembly GCA_033398695.1). Taxonomy (NCBI): domain Eukaryota; kingdom Viridiplantae; phylum Streptophyta; class Magnoliopsida; order Lamiales; family Orobanchaceae; genus Orobanche; species Orobanche coerulescens. Next base: position 112,259,340 of record CM065806.1, read on the forward strand.
TGATTATGGAAACGGGCCGGGTAAGCGGATTTGGCTAGGCTGGGACTCCGGCGTGGTCTCTGTTGATATTATTGCTATTGATCCTCAGCTTATTCACTGTCGGATTATTTCGCTTATTGACTCGTCCAGTTTCCTAGTTACTTTTGCTTATGGTTCTAATGATGCTATCCAGAGGAGACTTCTTTGGCAGTTCTTGACTGATTTTTCTGTTCTGCATGTTAGCGAGCCTTGGGTGATTATGGGCGACTTTAATGCTGTTTTGGATTGTAGCGAGATCTTAGGTGGAGAGGTGGCTCATCATGATGATGAGCTCCCTATGTTGGAGTTCAGGGAGTTCTGTCAGCGTGCTGATCTAGAGACGCTTCCGATGTTGGGCTCCTGGTTCTCGTGGCATAATAAGAGCCCTGCTCCTAGATCCTTGTGGAAACGGTTAGATAGAGTCCTGGGTAATCCGCAGTGGTTTATTTCTCATTCTGACTACTCCTATACTTGCGATTTGCCTCGGACCTCTGATCATAGCCCGCTTATCCTTGGTATTGGTAGCTTGTCCCGTCGTAGGGGTAAGATGTTCAGGTTTGACAACTTTCGGCGATTCGATGACTTCACGCCTGCTGTCTTTGGTATTTGGCATCATCTTATTGTAGGAGCCCCCTTCTATGCGATCTGCCGGAAGCTCGATGCCCTTAAGCATGTTTTTCGCGCTATGAGGAAGAGGAAAGGGGACTTGGCTATTAATGTGGCATCAGCATCAGCTTTCCTTTCTGCGGCCCAGTCTATCCTTAGAGAGTTTCCTTTGTCGACTCGCTACAGTTAGAAGGGTGTTGCGGTGGGTGCTCTCTTCCACTGCTTCCCAGAGCAGTCCTCGCTCAGTAACGGGCCAAGCTAGCGTGGCTCAAGGATGGGGACCAGTGTTCTGCGTTCTTCTTCCGGAGGGTTGCCTCTAGGAGGGCTCGTTCGTGGATTTTTAGGTGGTTTCGAGGCCGGCATTGAGTGTCGATCCTGTTCTCATTCGGGATGAGGTAATTGGGTTCTATGAGAGGTTATTGGGTTCTTCGGATCGGGTTCAGCCTATATCGATCAATCAGGTGAGACCCTTTGTCTCTTCTTCTCTTCCTCCCGATGTTGCGTTACATATGATCAGACCGGTTTCTGATGAGGAGGTTCGTTCTGTTTTCTTTGGGTTCGATATGAATTCGGCTCCGTGCCCCGATGGGTTTAATGCCGCTTTCTATCGACGAGCCCAACCGATTGTTGGGGGTGAGATTACTTTCGCTATTAAACATTTTTTCTCCTCGGGTCTATTCGTCAAGCAGATCAATACTACCCTTATATCTCTTATTCCTAAAGTTGCTTTGCCGAGGAGCATGTCTGACTTTAGACCGATTTCTTGTTGTAACCTTTTATATAAGGCTATTTCTAAGATTATGGTCCATCGTATGCGTGATAGCCTTGATTCCTTGATTGATCCTGCTCAGACAGCTTTTATTCCTGGGAGAAGGATTAGTGATAATATCCTTCTCGCCCAGGAGCTTCTTCATGGTTATGGGCAAAGAGGGATGCCGAGTCGGTGTGTCTTTAAGGTTGATCTTATGAAAGCTTACGACACTGTTGAATGGGATTTTGTTTTGATTGCTCTGCAATGTATGGGGTTTCACCAGACGTTTATTGCTTGGGTCAGGGAGTGTATCACCACTCCGGCTTATTCGATCTCCTTGAATGGAGATGCTGAGGGTATCTTTAGGGGCCGTAGGGGGCTGAGGCAGGGTGACCCTATCTCTCCGTATCTGTTTGTTATTGTTATGGAGGTCCTCCATGGTATTATCGCCCATGAGATCGCTCAGACTCCGGGTTCAGATTCCACTGGAAGTGTTTGGCTACACGCACCTTCATGCTTGCTTTTGCCGATGACCTCCTCCTTTTCTGTAATCCTGATGTTGTCTCTGTCGGTGTTCTTAAGAAAAGTATAGAGATCTTTGCTTCCCTTTCTGGCCTACGGGCCAACCCAGTAAGAGTAATATCTTTTTATCGCCTAGTGCTCAGTGCGGGGGCCCAGTTCAGCTTGTTAGGGTTTCACTAGGTCGGCTTCTGTGAGGTATTTGGGAGTTCCTTGATTACTTCAAAGCCGACAATTGCTATGTGTTCCCCTTTGATTGATTCGATTGATGGTCGTCGAGTTCGTGGGCTAATCTTGCTCTTTCCATGGCAGTCGGTGCCGACTTATTCGCTCTGTCTTATCTTCTTTACATATTTATTGGTGGTAGTTTTATTTTGCCTAAGGCGTTCTCTCTTTGATTGAGAAACGTATCGTGGCGGTTCCTCTGGCGAGGTTCTCATGATTCGGGCTTGGCCAAGGTGGCACAGGCTAAGGTTTGCTTGGATGTGGATTGTGGGGGCCGTGGCATCATTCCGTTGAGGCTCCAGAATCGGCGCCGATGGCTCGTCATATCTGGGCTCTTATCACGGGCTCTAATCGCTCTGTCTGGGTTAATTGGGTTCGGACTTTTAGGTTGCAGCAGTGTTCCTTACGGGACCTTAGTGTTTCTCCGGCTTGACTTGGTATTGGCGTCGGCTTAAACTGCGTCCCCTTGTTATGGGAGCATTTCGGTATTCCATTGAGATGGCGCATCCTTCTTCTTGTGGTCGGACCCCTGGCATTCTATGGGTGTGATTAGGCATTCTGTTCCTAGAGCTCCTCTGTGGTCCGGCATCGACGTGGGTGCTAGGCTTGATTCGGTTATTGTTGAGGGTTCATGGGAGTGGCCGGTGGTGGATAGGCCCGAGCTTTTGCAGATTACCTCTGCTTTGCCTCATATTTATGGGGGTCAGGATCGCGTTTTATGGAGACCGCTTAGTTCGGGGATTTTTTCATCCTCTTCTGCTCTTCGGTTCCTCAGAGGTTATTCGCCCCCTGTTCCTTGGGCTCCGCTCTTGCACGGTCCGGGAAAGATCCCGAGGCACTCTTTCATCCTCTGGTTGGCTATTCAGGAGCGGTTATCGACTATGGATAAGCCTTGGCTTCAGCATATTGATGGGATTTGTGTCCTTTGTGGTATGGCGGTTGAGACGCACTCCCACCTATTCTTTCAGTGCCCTTATTCTAGGAGGTGTATTTCTATTGCTACGAGGGCCGTCCGCTTTCGTTGGCCCCATTCCGTGTGGAGCTCGGGGGTATTGTGGGCTGCTAGGAGGTGGAGAGGTAAGCACGTGGTCAACGTGGCTTACCGTATTCTTCTTGCTGCGTTGGTCTATTTGATTTGGCAGGAGAGGAACGAGAGGAGGTTTGGCCAGAGCCGTCGAGATCCTCACTCGGTTACTTTCCAGGGTATTGGTCTGGTTCGTGATATTATCTCTTATAGATGGCCCGCTCGTTCTCTATCTACTGTGGCTCTTCGTCGTATTTGGAGGATAGCTTGGTAGTTCCTCTTTTGTTTGTATCTTTCTAGGCTTTGTAGCTTTGGTAGCCATTTGTTCGTAGGCTTTGTTTTCTACTTTTGCTCTTTGTTCGTTGTTTGGTGCACCATTCTATATGGTTGTCGGGTATTGGCCAGCCTTTCTTGGCCACTCTTATTTTATTTATGCAATTGACTTTTCCCTAAAAAAAAAACTTTTGGATAGCTATTGACAACTTGTTTTCCTTGATCAGCTCCGTTCCTTCACACATTAGAGCTAATGTGTCCCAAATTTCTTTGGCATTCTTACAGTTTTTGATCTTGACCATTGTGGATTTGTCAAGAGTTTGGTATAGCACATCTCTGGCCCTGTTGTCAAGATTGGCCAGCTTTCTCTCTTCGGGGGTCAGCTCCGTTCTCTTCTTGGGAATCGTTTCGGGCCTCCCAGCAGCGATCTCCTCGGCTGTGTTGTCCTTCTCAAAAATGAATGGACCGTCTTCAATGATGCACCACATGTCGTCATGAATTGAAGATAAGTGTGCCTGCATTCTTATCTTCCAGAGATCATACTCGTCAACTGAAAAGACAGGTAGTCTAGAGTGCATGTGTTCCATTATAAAGTGAGAGATAAGATATATATCTAGTATAGATCTGGTTCGTGAGAAAAAATGAACCAACCTCTCCGATACCACTTGTAGGTCACAAGTCGTCCAGGAACAAGTCTAGAGGGGGGGGGGGTGAATAGACTTGTTGAAACTCTTGAACTCTTTTTGCGAAGAGTGAGTTTCTTCAGCTGATAGTCAAACAAATGACTTGGAGTCGTTTGTTCTTGGATAAGTGCGGAAGTCAGCTGATGACGAATATAAATTAACTTAATGAAACACTTAACAATGTATTCAAAGTATTAGAGTATGATGCAAGAAACAAGAATGACACAGGCAATTATAGTGGTCTCAGAGGTGGGGTAATCCTCTACTAATCCACTTTTCTCCAAACCAGTTGGAGATGAATTCACTATAATTTTCAACCAGTGATAAATATTACAGTGATTCACAACACACTACAACAGCTTCCAACCAGTGGAAATCCGTGCCGTTGTACACACACTTGACTGCCTTACACCTCTTGATCTTCGATCCTAGGATGCCTTTACAGTCTCTTACTTGAACCAGTGAAGTACCCCGTACTCAAGATTTATAGACACGAGTGTTTGTCTTCTCCAACTTAAGAGCTTCCTTGAATATGAACTTTTTGGATCTGCTCTTTTCACGATGCTATTTGATTGCTTGAGATTGCTTTGTTTGCTTTGATCGCTAGAATGTATGTTCGCACCGGTTGTTGCTCAGTTTCAAATCTCCGGGTATATATAGATCACGATCTCTGAGCTTCTTCCTTGTAGCCGTTGCAAATCTGAACAAATCCGTCCGTTGGAGGGAGACTTCATTGTTTGATCTTTTTGAACGTTGCAAGGCTGGATTCCCATTATTTAATTTTATCTTCCGACCGTTGTGAGGACTTCTAAATGTGAGCGCCGAATCTTTTGAATATAAAAGGATTAAAGTCTTCACGGTGGGTCAGGATGATTTAAATAAATCATATCTCTTGCGGGAATCACTCCAATTTGTCTCTTCACGTTGCATGTGAGCTTTCCGTAATATTTGACTTTTCAAAGCATGCTGACGTGGACTTGGAGTACTAGGCTGTAGTTGAGTAGGCTGATGTGCAGCTTACATCTCTGCAGGTAGGTCTTCTCGGCTGTTCACTGTTTGTGACTTTGTCTGATCAGGTGACTTCCCTGAGGTACCTCGACTGCATTCTGGTCAAACTTCTCTGATAAAATTTAGTTGACCAGAGCTACTCTGAGTCAGGTGTTTGTACTTCTCTGATGGACTAGACTGTACTTTAGTACTTAGCCGATTTTCAGCCTAACTAACTTTGGCCTACAGAAGACACTCATTTGGTTCTTCTTTACATTTTGCCAATTTTATACTTAACATATTTTGGCCTATGGAAGATACTCATTTGGTTCTTCCTTACATTTTGCCAAGTAATAAATATTTGATTTTAAATTAATGACATCATCAAAATCTAACAAGTATTCCTAACAATATGAACCTCATGAACCTTAAATCCAAACTCAAAGGAACTTCTTGAGTCTAGTCCTCTAAGAACCTTATGAAACATAAATCCAAATCGAATGGAACTTCATGAGCCTATACCTTTAGGAACCTCATGAACCTTAAATCCAAATCAAAGGAACTTTACGAGCCTAGTCCTCTAGGAACCTCATGAACCTTAAATCCAAATCCAATGGAACTTCATGAGCCTAGTCCTATAAGAACCTCATAAACCATAAATCCAAAACCAATGGAACTTCATGAGCCTAGTCCTCTAGGTACCTCATGAACCTTAAATCCAAATCCAAATGAACTCCATGAGCCTAGTCCTCTAGGAACCTCATGAACCTTTAATCCAAATCCAAAGGAACTTCGTGATGAGACTAATCCTATAGGAATCTCATGAACCTTAAATCCATATCCAAAGGAACTTTATAAGCCTAGTCCTTAAGGAACCTCATGAACCTTTAATCCAACTCCGAAAGAACTTCATGAGCTTAGTCCTCTAGGAACCTCATGAACCTGTAATCTAAATTTGAAGCAACTTTATGAGCCTAGCCCTCTAGGAACCTTATGAACCTTAAATCTAAATTCAATTGAATTTCATGAGCCTAATTGTCTAGGAACCTCGTGAACCTTAAATGCAAATCCAATGGAATTTCATGAGCCTAGTCCTCTATTAACCTCTTGAACCTTTAATCCAAACCAAATGAACTTCATGAGCCTAGTCCTCTAGAAACCTTGTAAACCTTTAATCTAAATCTGAAGTAACTTCATGAGCCTAATCCACTAGGAACCCCATGAACCTTTAATCAAAATCCAAAAAAACTTCATGAGCCTAGTCCTCTAGGAACCTCGTGAACCTTAAATGTAAACTCAAAGGAACTTCTGGAGTATAGTCCTCTAGGAACCTCATGAACCTTAAATCCAAATCCAATGGAACATCATGAGCCTAGTCCTCTAGGAACCTCATAAACCTTAAATCTAAATTCAATGGAACTTCATGAGCCTAGTCCTCTAGGAACTTCATTAATCTTAAATGAAATTCAAATGAACGACATGAGCCTAGTCCTCTAGGAACCTCATAAACCTGTAATCTAAATTCGAAGGAACTTCATGAGCCTAGTCCTCTAGGAACCTCATGAACCTTAAATCCAAATCAAATGGAACTCATGAGCCTAGTCCTATCCAGATCCAATGGAACTTCATTAGCCTAGTCCTCTATGTACCTCATGAAACTTAAATCCAAATCCAAAGGAACTTCATGATCCTACTCCTCTACTAACCTCATGAACCTTTAATCCAAATCCAAAGGAACTTCGTGAGTCTAGTCACCTAGGAACCTCATTAATCTTAAATGAAATTCAAATGAACGATGTGAGCCTAGTCCTCTAGGAACCTCAGGAACCTGTAATCTAAATTCGAAGGATGTTCATGAGCCTAGTCCTCTAGGAACCTCATGAACCTTAAATCTAAATTCAATTGAAATTCATGAGCCTAATTGTCTAGGAACCTCGTGAACCTTAAATGCAAATCCAATAGAATTTCATGAGCCTAGTCCTCTATTAACCTCTTGAACCTTTAATCTAAATCCAAAGGAATTTCATGCGCCTAGTCCTCTGGGAACCTCATGAACCTTAAATCCTAATCGAATGGATCTTTATGAGCCTAGTCCTTTAGGAACCTTATGAACCTTAAATCCCAATCAAAGAAACTTCATGAGCCTAGTCCTCTAGGAACCTCATGAACCTTAAATCAAAATCCAATGGAATCATGAGCCTAGTCCTCTTGGAACCTCATAAACCTTAAATCCAAATCCAATGGAAATTCATGAGCCTAGTCCTATAGGAACCTTATAACCCTTTAATCTAAATCTAAATGAAATTCATGAGACTAATCCACCAGGAACGCCATGAACCTTTAATCCAAATCCAAAAAAACTTCATGAGCCTAGTCCTCTATGAACCTCATGAACTTTAAATCCAAACTCAAAGGAACTTCTTGAGTCTAGTCCTCTAAGAACCTTATGAACCTTAAATCCAAATCGAATGGAACTTCATCAGTCTAGTCCTCTAGGAACTTCATGAAACCTGAATCCAAATTCAATGGAACTTCATGAGCTTAGTCCTCTAGGAACCTCATAAACCTTAAATCCAAATCCAATGGAACTTCATGAGCCTAGTACTCTAGGTACCTCATTAACCTTAAATCCAAATCCAAGGTAACTTCATGAGCCTAGTCCTATATGAACCTCATTAACCTTAAATCCAAATCCAAAGGAACTTCACGAGCCTAGTCCTATAGGAACCTCATTAACCTTTAATCCAAATCCAAAAGAACTTCATGAGCCTAGTTCTCTAGGAACCTCATGAACCTTAAAGCCAAATCGATGAAACTTCATGAGCCCAGTCCTATATGAACCTCATGAACCTTAAATCCAAACTCAAAGGAACTTCTTGAGTCTAGTCCTCGAAGAACCTTATGAAACTTAAATCCAAATCGAATGGAATTTCATGAGCCTATTCCTTTAGGAACCTCATGAACCTTAAATCCAAATCAAAGGAACTTTATGAGCCTAGTCCTCTAGGAACCTCATGAACCTTAAATCCAAATCCAATGGAACTTCATGAGCCTAGTCTTATAAGAACCTCATAACCCATAAATCCAAAACCAATGAAACTTCATGAGCCTAGTCCTATAGGAACCTCATTAACCTTAAATCCATATCCAAACGAACTTCACGAGCCTAGTCCTATAGGAACCTCATTAACCTTTAATCCAAGTCCAAAAGAACTTCATGAGCCTAGTTCTCTAGGAACCTCATGAACCTTAAATCCAAATCCAATGAAACTTCATGAGCCCAGTCCTATATGAACCTCATGAACCTTAAATCCAAACTCAAAGGAACTTCTAGAGTCTAGTCCTCTAAGAACCTTATGAAACATAAATCCAAATCGAATGCAACTTCATGAGCCTATACCTTTAGGAACCTCATGAACCTTAAATCCAAATCAAAGGAACTTTACGAGCCTAGTCCTCTAGGAACCTCATGAACCTTAAATCCAAATCCAATGGAACTTCATGAGCCTAGTCCTATAAGAACCTCATAAACCATAAATCCAAAACCAATGGAACTTCATGAGCCTAGTCCTCTAGGTACCTCATGAACCTTAAATCCAAATCCAAATGAACTCCATGAGCCTAGTTCTCTAGGAACCTCATGAACCTTAAATCCAAATCCAATGAAACTTCATGAGCCCAGTCCCATATGAACCTCATGAACCTTAAATCCAAACTCAAAGGAACTTCTTGAGTCTAGTCCTCGAAGAACCTTATGAAACTTAAATCCAAATCGAATGGAACTTCATGAGCCTATTCCTTTAGGAACCTCATGAACCTTAAATCCAAATCAAAGGAACTTTATGAGCCTAGTCCTCTAGGAACCTCATGAACCTTAAATCCAAATCCAATGGAACTTCATGAGCCTAGTCTTATAAGAACCTCATAACCCATAAATCCAAAACCAATGAAACTTCATGAGCCTAGTCCTATAGGAACCTCATTAACCTTAAATCCATATCCAAACGAACATCACGAGCCTAGTCCTATAGGAACCTCATTAACCTTTAATCCAAGTCCAAAAGAACTTCATGAGCCTAGTTCTCTAGGAACCTCATGAACCTTAAATCCAAATCCAATGAAACTTCATGAGCCCAGTCCTATATGAACCTCATGAACCTTAAATCCAAACTCAAAGGAATTTCTTGAGTCTAGTCCTCTAAGAACCTTATGAAACATAAATCCAAATCGAATGGAACTTCATGAGCCTATACCTTTAGGAACCTCATGAACCTTAAATCCAAATCAAAGGAACTTTACGAGCCTAGTCCTCTAGGAACCTCATGAACCTTACATCCAAATCCAATGGAACTTCATGAGCCTAGTCCTATAAGAACCTCATAAACCATAAATCCAAAACCAATGGAACTTCATGAGCCTAGTCCTCTAGGTACCTCATGAACCTTAAATCCAAATCCAAATGAACTCCATGAGCCTAGTCCTCTAGGAACCTCATGAACCTTTAATCCAAATCCAAAGGAACTTCGTGATGAGACTAATCCTATAGGAATCTCATGAACCTTAAATCCATATCCAAAGGAACTTTATAAGCCTAGTCCTTAAGGAACCTCATGAACCTTTAATCCAACTCTGAAAGAACTTCATGAGCTTAGTCCTCTAGGAATCTCATGAACCTGTAATCTAAATTTGAAGCAACTTTATGAGCCTAGTCCTCTAGGAACCTTATGAACCTTAAATCTAAATTCAATTGAATTACATGAGCCTAATTGTCTAGGAACCTTGTGAACCTTAAATGCAAATCCAATGGAATTTCATGAGCCTAGTCCTCTATTAACCTCTTGAACCTTTAATCCAAATCCAAATGAACTTCATGAGCCTAGTCCTCTAGAAACCTTGTAAACCTTTAATCTAAATCTGAAGTAACTTCATGAGCCTAATCCACTAGGAACCCCATGAACCTTTAATAAAAATCCAAAAAAACTTCATGAGCCTAGTCCTCTAGGAACCTCGTGAACCTTAAATGTAAACTCAAAGGAACTTCTGGAGTATAGTCCTCTAGGAACCTCATGAACCTTAAATCCAAATCCAATGGAACATCATGAGCCTAGTCCTCTAGGAACCTCATAAACCTTAAATCTAAATTCAATGGAACTTCATGAGCCTAGTCCTCTAGGAACTTCATTAATCTTAAATGAAATTCAAATGAACGACATGAGCTTAGTCCTCTAGGAACCTCATAAACCTGTAATCTAAATTCGAAGGAACTTCATGAGCCTAGTCCTCTAGGAACCTCATGAACCTGTAATCCAAATCAAATGGAACTCATGAGCCTAGTCCTATCCAGATCCAATGGAACTTCATTAGCCTAGTCCTCTAGGTACCTCATGAAACTTAAATCCAAATCCAAAGGAACTTCATGATCCTACTCCTCTACTAACCTCATGAACCTTTAATCCAAATCCAAAGGAACTTCGTGAGTCTAGTCACCTAGGAACCTCATTAATCTTAAATGAAATTCAAATGAACGATGTGAGCCTAGTCCTCTAGGAACCTCAGGAACCTATAATCTAAATTCGAAGGATGTTCATGTGCCTAGTCCTCTAGGAACCTCATGAACCTTAAATCTAAATTCAATTAAACTTCATGAGCCTAATTGTCTAGGAACCTCGTGAACCTTAAATGCAAATCCAATAGAATTTCATGAGCCTAGTCCTCTATTAACCTCTTGAACCTTTAAGCCAAATCCAAATGAACTTCATGAGCCTAGTCCTCTAGAAACCTTGTAAACCTTTAATCTAAATCTGAAGTAACTTCATGAGCCTAATCCACTAGGAACCCCATGAACCTTTAATCAAAATCCAAAAAAACTTCATGAGCCTAGTCCTCTAGGAACCTCGTGAACCTTAAATGTAAACTCAAAGGAACTTCTGGAGTATAGTCCTCTAGGAACCTCATGAACCTTAAATCCAAATCCAATGGAACATCATGAGCCTAGTCCTCTAGGAACCTCATAAACCTTAAATCTAAATTCAATGGAACTTCATGAGCCTAGTCCTCTAGGAACTTCATTAATCTTAAATGAAATTCAAATGAACGACATGAGCTTAGTCCTCTAGGAACCTCATAAACCTGTAATCTAAATTCGAAGGAACTTCATGAGCCTAGTCCTCTAGGAACCTCATGAACCTGTAATCCAAATCAAATGGAACTCATGAGCCTAGTCCTATCCAGATCCAATGGAACTTCATTAGCCTAGTCCTCTAGGTACCTCATGAAACTTAAATCCAAATCCAAAGGAACTTCATGATCCTACTCCTCTACTAACCTCATGAACCTTTAATCCAAATCCAAAGGAACTTCGTGAGTCTAGTCACCTAGGAACCTCATTAATCTTAAATGAAATTCAAATGAACGATGTGAGCCTAGTCCTCTAGGAACCTCAGGAACCTGTAATCTAAATTCGAAGGATGTTCATGAGCCTAGTCCTCTAGGAACCTCATGAACCTTAAATCTAAATTCAATTAAACTTCATGAGCCTAATTGTCTAGGAACCTCGTGAACCTTAAATGCAAATCCAATAGAATTTCATGAGCCTAGTCCTCTATTAACCTCTTGAACCTTTAATCTAAATCCAAAGGAATTTCATGCGCCTAGTCCTCTGGGAACCTCATGAACCTTAAATCCTAATCGAATGGATCTTTATGAGCCTAGTCCGTTAAGAACCTCATGAACCTTAAATCCCAATCAAAGAAACTTCATGAGCCTACTCCTCTAGGAACCTCATGAACCTTAAATCAAAATCCAATGGAATCATGAGCCTAGTCCTCTTGGAACCTCATAAACCTTAAATCCAAATCCAATGGAAATTCATGAGCCTAGTCCTATAGGAACCTTATAACCGTTTAATCTAAATCTAAATGAAATTCATGAGCCTAATCCACCAGGAACGCCATGAACCTTTAATCCAAATCCAAAAAAACTTCATGAGCCTAGTCCTCTATGAACCTCATGAACTTTAAATCCAAACTCAAAGGAACTTCTTAAGTCTAGTCCTCTGAGAACCTTATGAACCTTAAATCCAAATCGAATGGAACTTCATCAGTCTAGTCCTCTAGGAACTTCATGAAACCTGAATCCAAATTCAATGGAACTTCATGAGCTTAGTCCTCTAGGAACCTCATAAACCTTAAATCCAAATCCAATGGAACTTCATGAGCCTAGTACTCTAGGTACCTCATTAACCTTAAATCCAAATCCAAGGTAACTTCATGAGCCTAGTCCTATATGAACCTCATTAACCTTAAATCCAAATCCAAAGGAACTTCACGAGCCTAGTCCTATAGGAACCTCATTAACCTTTAATCCAAATCCAAAAGAACTTCATGAGCCTAGTTCTCTAGGAACCTCATGAACCTTAAATCCAAATCCAATGAAACTTCATGAGCCCAGTCCTATATGAACCTCATGAACCTTAAATCCAAACTCAAAGGAACTTCTTGAGTCTAGTCCTCGAAGAACCTTATGAAACTTAAATCCAAATCGAATGGAACTTCATGAGCCTATTCCTTTAGGAACCTCATGAACCATAAATCCAAATCAAAGGAACTTTATGAGCCTAGTCCTCTAGGAACCTCATGAACCTTAAATCCAAATCCAATGGAACTTCATGAGCCTAGTCTTATAAGAACCTCATAAACCATAAATCCAAAACCAATGAAACTTCATGAGCCTAATTGTCTAGGAAACTTTATGAGCCTAGTCCTCTAGGAACCTTATGAACCTTAAATCTAAATTCAATTGAATTTCATGAGCCTAATTGTCTAGGAACCTCGTGAACCTTAAATGCAAATCCAATGGAATTTCATGAGCCTAGTCCTCTATTAACCTCTTGAACATTTAATCCAAATCCAAATGAACTTCATGAGCCTAGTCCTCTAGAAACCTTGTAAACCTTTAATCTAAATCTGAAGTAACTTCATGAGCCTAATCCACTAGGAACCCCATGAACCTTTAATCAAAATCCAAAAAAACTTCATGAGCCTAGTCCTCTAGGAACCTCGTGAACCTTAAATGTAAACTCAAAGGAACTTCTTGATTATAGTCCTCTAGGAACCTCATGAACCTTAAATTCAAATCCAATGGAACATCATTAGCCTAGTCCTCTAGGAACCTCATAAACCTTAAATCTAAATTCAATGGAATTTCATGAGCCTAGTCCTCTAGGTACCCCATGAACCTTAAATCCAAATCCAAAGGAACTTCACGAGTCTAGTCCTCTAGGAACCTCATGAACCTTTAATCCAAATTCGAAGGATCCTCATGAGCCTAGTCCTGTAGGAACCTCGTTAACCTTAAATCCAAATCCAAAGCAACTTCATGAGCCTAGTTCTCTAGGAACCTCATGAACCTTTAATCTAAATCCGAAGGAACTTCATGAGCCTAGTCTTCTAGGAACCTAATGAACCTTTAATCCAAATCCGACGAAACTTCATGAGCCTAGTTCTCTAGGAACTCCATGGACCTTTAATCCAAATCCAAAAGAACTTCATGAGCCTAGTCCTCTAGGAACCTCATGAACCTTAAATCCAAATCCAATGGAACCATGAGCCTAGTCCTCAAGGAACCTCATAAACCTTAAATCCAAATCCAATGGAACTTCATGAGCCTAGTCCTCTAGGTACCTCATTAACCTTAAATCCAAATCCAAGGTAACTTCATGAGCCTAGTCCTATAGGAACCTCATTAACCTTAAATCCAAATCCAAAGGAACTTCATGAGATTAGTCTTATATGAACCTCATTAACCTTTAATCCAAATCCAAAAGAACTTCATGAGCCTAGTTCTCTAGGAACCTCATGAAATTTAAATCCAAATCCAATGGAACTTCATGAGCCCAGTCCTATATGAACCTCATGAACCTTAAATCCAAACTCAATGGAACTTCTTGAGTCTGGTCCTCTAAGAACCTTATGAAACTTAAATCCAAATCGAATGGAACTTCATGAGCCTATTCCTTTAGGAACCTCATGAACCTTAAATCCACACTCAGAGGAAATTCTCGAGTCTAGTCCTCTAAGAACCTTATGAACCTAAAATACAAATCGAATGGAACTTCATGAGTCTAGTCCTTTAGGAACATCATGAACCTTAAATCTAAATCAAAGGAACTTCATGAGTCTAGTCTTCTAGGAACCTCATAAACCTTAAATCCAAATATGGAACTTCACGAGCCTAGTCCTCTAGGCACCTCACAAACCTTAAATCCAAATCCAAAGGAACTTCATGAGCCTAGTCCTCTACTAACCTCATGAACCTTTAATCCAAATCCAAAAGAACTTCATAAGTCTAGTCCTCTAGTAACCTCAGGAATCTTAAATGAAATTCATCGGAACAACATGAGCCTAGTCCTCTAGGAACCTCATGAACCTTTAATCCAAATCCGAAGAAACTTCATCAGCCTAGTCCTATAGGAACCTCATGAACCTTAAATCCAAATCCAAAGGAACTTCATGAGTGTAGTGCTCTAGGAACCTCGTGAATCTTAAATGAAATTCAAAGGAACTTCATGAGCCTAGTCCTCTAGGAACCTCATGAACCTTTAATCCAAATCCGAAGGAACTTCATGAGCCTAGTCCTATAGGAACCCCATGAACCTTAAATCCAAATCCAAAGGGACTTCATGAGTGTAGTCCTCTAGGAACCTCATGAATCTTAAATGAAATTCAAAGGAACTTCACGAGCCTAGTCCTCTAGGAACCTCATGAACCTTAAATCCAAATCCAATGGTAATTCATAACCCTAGATCTCTAGGAACCTCATGAACCTTAAATCCAAATTCAAAGGAACTTCTTGAGTCTAGTTCTATAGGAACCTCTTGAACATTTAATCCAAATCCGAAGAAACATCATGATCCTAGTCCTATAGGAACCTCATGAACCTTAAATCCAAATCCAAAGAAACTTCATGATCATACTCCTCTAGAAACCTCATGAATCTTTAATCCAAATCCGAAAGAACTTCATGAGCCTAGTCTTCTAAGAACCTCATGAACCTTAAATCCAAATTCAAAGGAACTTCTTGAGTCTAGTTCTCTAGGAACCTCTTGAACATTTAATCCAAATCTGAAGAAACTTCATGATCCTAGTCCTATAGGAACCTCATGAAACTTAAATCCAAATCCAAAGAAACTTCATGATCATACTCCTCTGGAAACCTCATGAATCTTTAATCCAAATCCGAAGGAACTTCATGAGCCTAGTCCTCTATGTACCTCGTGAACCTTCAATCAAAATCCGAAGGAACTTCATGATCTTAGTCCTCTAGGAATCCTATAAACCTTTAATCTAAATATGAAGGAACTTCATGAGCCTAATCCACTAGGAACCCCAAGAACCATTAATCCAAATCCAAAACAACTTCATGAGCCTAATCCTCTTGGAACCTCAAGAACCTTAATTCCAAACTCAAAGGAACTTCTTGAGTCGAGTGCTCTAAGGACCTCATGAACCTTAAATCCAAATCCAAAGGAACATCATGAGCCTAGTCCTCTGGGAACCTCATGAACCTTTAATCCAAATCCGAATAAACTTCATGAACCTAGTTCTCTAGGAACTCCATGACCTTTAATCCAAATCCAAAAGAACTTCATGAGTCTAGTCCTCTAGGAACCTCATGAATCTTAAATGAAATTCAAAGGAACTTCATGAGCCTAGTCCTCTAGGAACCTCATAAGCCTTAAATCCAAATCTAATGGAACTTCATGATCCTAGTCCTATCCAGATCCAATGGAACTTCATGATCCTAGTCCTCTAGGTACCCCATGAACCTTAAATCCAAATCCAAAGGAACTTCATGAGTCTAGTCCTCTAGGAACCTCATGAACCTTTAATCCAAATTCGAAGGATCCTCATGAGCCTAGTCCTGTAGGAACCTCATTAACCTTAAATCCAAATCCAAAGCAACTTCATGAGCCTAGTCCTGTAGGAACCTCATTAACCTTAAATCCAAATCCAAAGCAACTTCATGAGCCTAGTCCTCTAGGAACCTCATGAACCTTTAACCCAAATCCGAAGGAACTTCATGAGCCTAGTTCTCTAGGAACTCCATATACCTTTAATCTAAATCCAAAAAAACTTCATGAGCCTAGTCCTCTAGGAACCTCATGAATCTTAAATCCAAATCCAATGGAACCATGAGCCTAGTGCTCAAGGAACCTCATAAACCTTAAATCCAAATCCAATAGAACTTCATGAGCCTAGTCCTATAGGAGCCTCGTTAACCTTAAATCCAAATCCAAAGGAATTTCATGAGCCTAGTCCTATAAGAATCTCATTAACCTTTAATCCAAATCCAAAAGAACTACATGAGTCTAGTTCTCTAGGAACCTCATGAACCTTAAATCCAAATCCAATGGAACTTCATGAGCCCAGTCCTATATGAACCTCATGAACCTTAAATCCAAACTCAAAGGAACTTCTTGAGTCTAGTCCTCTAAGAACCTTATGAAACTTAAATCCAAATCGAATAGAACTTCATGAGCCTATTCCTTTAGGAACCACATGAACCTTAAATCCAAATTCAAAGGAACTTCTTGAGTCTAGTCCTCTAGGAACCTCTTGAACATTTAATCCAAATGCGAAGAAACTTCATGAGCCGAGTCCTATAGGAACCTCATGAACCTTAAATCCAAATCCAAAGAAACTTCATGATCATATTCCTCTAGAAACCTCATGAATCTTTAATCCAAATCCGAAGGAAATTCATGAGCCTAGTCCTCTAGGAACCTCATAAACCTTAAATTTAAATCCAATGGAACTTCATGAGCCTAGTCCTCTAGGTACCCCATGAACCTTAAATCCAAATCCAAAGGAACTTCATGAGTCTAGTCCTCTAGGAACCTCATGAACCTTTAATCCAAATTCGAAGGAACCTCATGAGCCTAGTCCTGTAGGAACCTCATTAACCTTAAATCCAAATCCAAAGCAACTTCATGAGCCTAGTCGTCTAGGAACCTCATGAACCTTTAATCTAAATCCGAAGAAACTTCATGAGCCTAGTTCTCTAGGGACTCCATGAACCTTTAATCCAAGTCCAAAAGAACTTCATGAGCCTAGTCCTCTAGGAACCTTATGAACCTTGAATCCAAATCCAATGGAACCATGAGCCTAGTCCTCAAAGAACCTCATAAACCTTAAATCCATATATGGAACTTCACGAGCCTAGTCCTCTAGGCACCTCACGAACCTTAAATCCAAATCCAAAGGAACTTCATGAGCCTAGTCCTCTAGGAACCTCATGAACCTTTAATCCAAATCCAAAGGAACTTCGTGATGAGACTAGTCCTCTAGAAACCTCATGAACCTTAAAACCATATCCAAAGGAACTTTATAAGCCTAGTCCTCAAGGAACCTCATGAACCTTTAATCAAACTCCGAAGGAACTTCATGAGCTTAGTCCTCTAGGAACCTCATGAACCTGTAATCTAAATTCGAAGCAACTTTATGAGCCTTGTCCTCTCGGAACCTTATGAACCTTAAATCTAAATTCAATTGAATTTCATGAGCCTAATTTTCTAGGAACCTCGTGAACCTTAAATGCAAATCCAATGGAATTTCATGCGCCTAGTACTCTATTAACCTCTTAAAGCTTTAATCCAAATCCAAATGAACTTCATTAGCCTAGTCCTCTAGGAACCTCATGGACCATTAATCCAAATCCGAATAAACTTCATGAACCTAGTTCTCTAGGAACTCCATGACCTTTAATCCAAATCTAAAAGAACTTCATGAGTCTAGTCCTCTAGGAACCTCATGAATCTTAAATGAAATTCAAAGGAACTTCATGAGCCTAGTCCTCTAGGAACCTCATAAGCCTTAAATCCAAATCCAATGGAACTTCATGATCCTAGTCTTATAGGAACCTTGTAAACCATTAATCTAAATCTGAATGAACTTCATTAGCCTAATCCACTAGGAACCCCATTAACCTTTAATCCAAATCCCAAAAACTTCATGAGCCTAGTCCTCTAGGAAGCTCATGAACCATAAATCCAAACTCAAAGGAACTTCTTGAGTCTAGTCCTCTAAGAACCTTATGGACCTAAAATACAAATCGAATGGAGCGTCATGAGTCTAGTCCTTTAGGAACATCATGAACCTTAAGTCTAAATCAAAGGAACTTCATGAGTCTAGTCCTCTAGGAACCTCATGAACCTTAAATCCAAATCCAATGGAACATCATGAGCCTAGTCCTCTATGAACTTCATAAAATTTAAATCTAAATTCAATGGAACTTCATGCGCCTAGTCCTCTAGGTACCCCATGAACCTTAAATCCAAATCCAAAGGAAATTCATGAGTCTAGTCCTCTAGGAACCTCATGAACCTTTCATCCAAATTCGAAGGATCCTCATGAGCCTAGTCCTGTAAGAACCTCATTAACCTTAAATCCAAATCCAAAGCAACTTTATGAGCCTAGTCCTCTAGGAACCTCATGAACCTTTTTTTTTTTGGGAAAAGTCAATTGCATAAATAAAATAAGAGTGGCCAAGGAAGGCTGGCCAATACCCGACAACCATATAGAATGGTGCACCAAACAACGTAAAGAGCAAAAGTAGGAAACAAAGCCTACGAACAAATGGCTACCAAAGCTACAAAGCCTAGAAAGATACAAACAAAAGAGAAACTACCAAGCTATCCTCCAAATACGACGAAGAGCCACAGTAGATAGAGAACGAGCGGGCCATCTAGAAGAGATAATATCACGAACAAGACCTATCCCCTCGAAAGTAACCGAGTGAGGATCTCGACGGCTCTGGCCAAACCTCCTCTCGTTCCTCTCCTGCCAAATCAAATAGACCAACGCAGCAAGAAGAATACGGTAAGCCACGTTGACCACGTGCTTACCTCTCCACCTCCTAGCAGCCCACAATACCCCGAGCTCCACACGAGTGGGGCCAACGACGGACGGCCCTCCTAGCAATAGAAATACACCTCCTAGAATAAGGGCACTGAAAGAATAGGTGGGAGTGCGTCTCTACCGCCATACCACAAAGGACACAAATCCCATCAATATCCGAAGCCAAGGCTTATCCATAGTCGATAACCGCTCCCGAATAGCCAACCAGAGGATGAAAGAGTGCCTCGGGATCTTTCCCGGTCCGTGCAAGAGCGGAGCCCAAGGAACAGGCGAATAACCTCGAGGAACCGAAGAGCGAAGAGGATGAAAAATCCCGAACTAAGCGGTCTCCATAAAACGCGATCCCGCCCCCATGAATATGTGGCAAAGCGAAGAAATCTGCAAAAGCTCTGGCCTATCCACCACCGGCCACTCACACGATCCCTCTACAATAACCGAATCAAGCCTAGCACCCACGTCGAGGCCGGTCCTCAGAGGAGCTCTAGGTACAGAATGCCTTATGACACCCATAGAATGCCAGGGTCCGACCACAAGAAGAAGGATGAGCCATCTCCATGGAATACCGAAATGCTCCCATAACAAGGGGACGATTTAAGCCGACGCCAATACCAAGTCAAGCCGAGAAACACTAAGGTCCCGAAGGAACAACTGCTGCAACCTAAAAGTCCGAACCCAATTAACCAGACAGAGCGATTAGAGCCCGTGATAAGAGCCCAAATATGACGAGCCATCGCGCCCGATTCTGAGCCTCAACGGAATGATGCCACGGCCCCCACAATCCACATCCAAGCAAACCTTAGCCTGTGCCACCTTGGCCAGCCCGAATCATGAGAACCTCGCGAGGAACCGCCGATACGTTTCTCAATCAAAGAGAGAACGCCCTTAGGCAAAATAAAACTACCACAATAAATATGTAAAGAAGATAAGACAGAGCGAATAAGCCGGCACCGACGCCATGGAAAGAGCAAGATTAGCCCACGAACTCGACGACCATCAATCGAATCAATCAAAGGGGAACACATAGCAATTGTCGGCTTTGAAGTAATCAAGGGAACTCCCAAATACCTCACAGGAAGTGACCTAGTGAAACCCTAACAACCGCCGGAACCGGGGCCCCTGCACTGAGCACTAGCCGATAGAAAGATATTACTCTTACACGGGTTGGCCCGTAGTCAGAAAGGGAAGCAAAGATCTCTATACTTTTCTTAAGAACACCGACAGAGACAACATCGGGATTACGAGAAAGGAGGAGGTCATCGGCAAAAGCAAGCATGAAGGTGCGTGTAGCCAAACACTTCCGGTGGAATCGAACCCCGAGTGCATGCGATCTCATGGGCGATAATACCATGGAGGACCTCCATAACAATAACAAACAGATACGGAGATATAGGGTCACCTGCCTCGGCCCCCTACGGCCCCTAAAGATACCCACAGCATCTCCATTCAAGGAGATCGAGTAAGCCGGAGTGGTGATACACTCCCTGACCCAAGCAATAAACGTCTGGTGGAACCCCATACATTGCAGAGCAATCAAAACAAAATCCCATTCAACAGAGTCGTAAGCTTTCATAAGATCAACCTTAAAGACACACCGACTCGGCATCCCTCTTTGCCCATAACCATGAAGAAGCTCCTGGGCGAGAAGGATATTATCACTACTCCTTCTCCCAGGAATAAAAGCGATTGAGCGGGATCAATCAAGGAATCAAGGCTATCACGCATACGATGGACCATAATCTTAGAAATAGCCTTATATAAAAGGTTACAACAAGAAATCGGTCTAAAGTCGACATGCTCCTCGGCAAAGCAACTTTAGGAACAAGAGATATAAGGGTAGTATTGATCGCTTGCGAATTGACCCGAGGAGAAAAAATGATTAATAGCGAAAGTAATCTCACCCCCAACAATCGGCCGGGCTCGTCGATAAAAGCGGCATTAAACCCATCGGGGCACGGGCCGAATTCATATCGAACCCAAAGAAAACAGAGCGAACCTCCTCATGAAACCTGGTCGATCATATGTAACGCAACATCGGGAGGAAGAGAAGAAGAGACAAAGGGTCTCACACGATTGTACGATATAGCCGAACCCGATCCGAAGAACCCGGTAACCTCTCATAGAACCCAACTACCTCATCCCGAATGAGAACAGGATCGCATACTCAATGCCGGCCTCGAAACCGGCCTAAAAATCCGCGAACGAGCCCTCCTTGAGGCAACCCTCCGGAAGAAGAAAGCGAACACCGGTCCCCATCCTTGAGCCACGCTAGCTTGGCCGTTGCTCGAGCGAGGACCGCTCTGGGAAAGCAGGAAGAGAGCACCCACCGCAACACCCTTCTAAGCGTAAAGCGAGTCGACAAAGGAAACTCTCTAAGGATAGGTAACTGCAGAAAGGAAAGGCGATCTTTGAAGCCACATTAATAGCCAAGTCCCCTTTCCTCTTCCTCATAGCGCGAAAAACAAGCTTAAGGGCATCTAGCTTCCGGCAGATCGCATAGAAGGGGGCTCCTACAATAAGATGATGCCAAATACCAAAGACAGCAGGCAGGAAGTCATCAGAATCTGCCAGAAAGTTATCAAACCTGAACATCTTACCCCTACGACGGGACAAGCTACCAATACCAAAGATAAGCGGACTATGATCAGAGGTCCGAGGCAAATCGCAAGTATAGGAGTAGTCAGAATGAGAAATAAACCACTGCGGATTACCCAGGACTCTATCTAACCGCTTCCACAAGGATCTAGGAGAAGGGCTCTTATTATGCCACGAGAACCAGGAGCCCAACATCGGAAGCGTCTCTAGATCAGCACGCTGACAGAACTCCCTGAACTCCAACATAGGGAGCTCATCATCATGATGAGTCACCTCTCCACCTAAGATCTCGCTACAATCCAAAACAGCATTAAAGTCGCCCATAATCACCCAAGGCTCGCTAACATGCAGAACAGAAAAATCAGTCAAGAACTGCCAAAGAAGTCTCCTCTGGATAGCATCATTAGAACCATAAGCGAAAGTAACTAGGAAACTGGACGAGTCAATAAGCGAAATAATCCGACAGTGAATAAGCTGAGGATCAATAGCAATAATATCAACAGAGACCACGCCGGAATCCCACCACCAAATCCGCTTACGGCCCGTTTCCATAATCAAAACCACCGCCACGAAGCATTAACGAGAGAAGCAATATGCCTCGAGTTACCAACCGAGACTTTCGTCTCGATGAAGGCAACACAACAAAGACTAAAAGAAGAAATGACCTCCGGACCGAGTTACGATGGTCCTGGACGGTTCGAGCCACGGACATTCCACACGCGAGCGGAATCATCTAACACCCTCGAGAAGGGCATCGGATATAGGGCCCAGAGAAGAAGAACTAGAACAAAGCGGCAGTCGACAAACACAGAATCTCAACCTCAATATCGTCGGTGAGACCGTAAAGAGCCGCAAACTGTTGTGAGACGTCTCAAACACACCAGAAGAAACCCTCCTAGGCTACGCGATAGGAGAGCTAGTAGTAAAAAAGGATAAAGTAGAGACACTACTCAATGGGTTCAAACCAGCCCCACGACCTCCGTAACCCCGGCTAACACCACATCCAGGCCCCGGAGCGAGGCAGCGTGGCCAACCCCAGCCTGAGCGAGCCCCCCAACCGGAACCAGACCCAACGAGGACCCCAGACCATTAGCGCCTGAGGGAGCAGGCTTAGCCACATAAATACGAGCCGGCTTAACCTGCTTCTGAACCGGAGGCTTAGAAGTGCTCGGGCAAACCTGATCACGATGCCCGAAAACTCTACAAACACTACACCGATGAGGTAACCATTCATACTCAACATGGATCCTCCTAACAGCAGGACAATCACCATCAGATGGAATAACCATAAGGAACGAGCGAATCGGGCTAGTATCAGCGTCTAACATGACGCATACTCTAGCATAATCCACTTTCAGACAGTTTCTGGTGAAAACATCAGCAAAAAGTGGCTCCCCTATAGCACTAGCAGTAATACTAAGCCCCTCGTCAGTCCAATACTCGAGGGGGACATCACGAAGTTTCACCCAAACAGGGACATGTTTAGGTTGAACCTTCATAAGGGACATACCAAGCTTCCACCGGGTAAGGAAGATAGACTGGCCCTGAATCAGCCACGGCCCACCCTCTAACGCCTCGGACAAAACTCGCTCACTATCAAACTTGAAGAAAAAGAACCCCCCCTCAGAGGAGAACACCTCCTTAAGCCCCTTCCACGCCGACATAAAATAATTCTTTACCAAGCTAAGAGGAGGGGCTTTCCCCAAGAAATAACCAACTAATGTGAAAAGCCACTTCTTAGAACCTTCAAGACCAACACTAACATCCGGTTTCACAATAAACTCGCCATTTTGGATTTCAGGTTGCACATACCGAAGGCCCCTTTTCTTTTTACTATTTCCTAACACAACAGGAGGAATATGCAAGGCCTTCGGAATCGTTACCGAATTAGCCAAAGAAACAGGGGTAGCGATAGAGCCAAAGTTCATAGAAACCGTTGCATTACCATAATCAACATCAATATCATCAATTATACTATGCATTATATTACTTTCCCCAATACAACAAGAATTGCCAAAAGAAGATACAACAGCCTCACAATAATCCAATGGGGACACAATAGAATTACAAGAATTCTTAGCTGAAGAAGGAGACTCCTGCAATATAGGAACAGAAGGACCGAGGGTGCCAAACGACGGGACACCACAATTCACAACAGATACCCCAGGAAAGGTGTTAACAGCAGAACCGCTAATCTTTAATCCAAATCCGAAGGAACTTCATGAGCCTAGTCTTCTAGGAACCTAATGAACCTTTAATCCAAATCCAAAGAAACTTCATGAGCCTAGTTCTCTAGAAAATCCATGGACCTTTAATCCAAATCCAAAAGAACTTCATGCGCCTAGTCCTCTAGGAACCTCATGAACCTTAAATCCAAATCCAATGGAACCATGAGCTTAGTGCTCAAGGAACCTCATAAACCTTAAATCCAAATCCAATGGAACTTCATGAGCCTAGTCCTCTAGGTACCTCATTAACCTTAAATCCAAATCCAAGGTAACTTCATGAGCCTAGTCCTATAGGAACCTCGTTAACCTTAAATACAAATCCAAAGGAACTTCATGAGCCTATTCCTATAAGAACCTCATTAACCTTTAATCCAAATCCAAAAGAACTTCATGAGTCTAGTTCTCTAGGAACCTCATGAACCTTAAATCCAAATCCAATGGAACTTCATGAGCCCAGTCCTATATGAACCTCATGAACCTTAAATCCAAACTCAAAGGAACTTCTTGAGTCTGGTCCTCTAAGAATCTTATGAAACTTAAATCCAAATCGAATGGAACTTCATGAGCCTATTCCTTTAGGAACCTCATGAACCTTAAATCCAAATTCAAAGGAACTCCTTGAGTCTAGTCCTCTAGGAACCTCTTGAACATTTAATCCAAATCCGATGAAACTTTATGAGCCGAGTCCTATAGGAACCTCATGAACCTTAAATCCAAATCCAAAGAAACTTCATGATCATACTCCTCTAGAAACCTCATGAATCTTTAATCCAAATCCGAAGGAACTTCATGAGCCTAGTCCTCTAGGTACCCCATGAACCTTAAATCCAAATCCAAAGGAACTTCATGAGTCTAGTCCTCTAGGAACCTCATAAACCTTTAATCCAAATTCGAAGGAACCTCATGAGCCTAGTCCTGTAGGAACCTCATTAACCTTAAATTCAAATCCAAAGCAACTTCATGAGCCTAGTCGTCTAGGAACCTCATGAACCTTTAATCTAAATCCGAAGAAACTTCATGAGCCTAGTTCTCTAGGAACTCCATGAACCTTTAATCCAAATCCAAAAGAACTTCATGAGCCTAGTCCTCTAGGAACCTCATGAACCTTAAATCTAAATCCAATGGAACCATGAGCCTAGTCCTCAAGGAACCTGATAAACCTTAAATCCATATATGGAACTTCACGAGCCTAGTCCTCTAGGCACCTCACGAACCTTAAATCCAAATCCAAAGGAACTTCATGATCCTAGTCCTCTACTAACCTCATGAACCTTAAATCCAAATCCAAAGGAACTTCATGAGTCTAGTCCTCTAGGAACCTCATAAACCTTTAATCCAAATTCGAAGGAACCTCATGAGCCTAGTCCTGTAGGAACCTCATTAACCTTAAATCCAAATCCAAAGCAACTTCATGAGCCTAGTCGTCTAGGAACCTCATGAACCTTTAATCTAAATCCGAAGAAACTTCATGAGCCTAGTTCTCTAGGGACTCCATGAACCTTTAATCCAAGTCCAAAAGAACTTCATAAGTCTAGTCCTCTAGGAACCTCCTGAATCTTAAATGAAATTCATAGGAACAACATGAGCCTAGTCTTCTAGGAACCTCATGAACCTTTAATCCAAATCCGAAGGAACTTCATGAGCCTAGTCCTATAGGAACCTCATGAACCTTAAATCTAAATACAATTAAACTTCATGAGCCTAATTGTCTAAGAACCTCTTGAACCTTTAATCCAAATCCAAAGGAACTTCATGAGTGTAGTCATCTAGGAACCTCATGAATCTTAAATGAAATTCAAAGGAGCTTCACGAGCCTAGTCCTTTAGGAACCTCATGAACCTTAAATCCAAATCCAATGGTACTTCATCACCCTAGGTCTCTAGGAACCTCGTGAACCTTAAATCGAAATTCGAAGTAACTTCATTAGCCTAGTCCTCTAGGAACCTCATGAACCTTAAATCCAAATCCAATAGAACTTCATGAGCCTAGTCCTATAAGAACCTCATAAACCATAAATCCAAAACCAATGGAACTTCATGAGCCTAGTCCTCTAGGTACCTCATGAACCTTAAATCCAAATCCAAAGGAACTCCATGAACCTAGTCCTCTAGGAACCTCATGTACCTTTAATCCAAATCCAAAGGAACTTCATGATGAGACTAGTCCTCTAGGAACCTCATGAACCTTAAAACCATATCCAAAGGAACTTTATAAGCCTAGTCCTCAAGGAACCTCATGAACCTTTAATCCAACTCGGAAGGAACTTCATGAGCTTAGTCCTCTAGGAACCTCATGAACCTGTAATCTAAATTCGAAGCAACTTTATGTGCCTAGTCCTCTAGGAACCTTATGAACCTTAAATCTCAATTCAATTGAATTTCATGAGCCTAATTGTCTAGGAACCTCGTGAACCTTAAATGCAAATCCAATGGAATTTCATGAGCCTAGTCCTCTATTAACCTCTTGAACCTTTAATCCAAATCCAAATGAACTTCATGAGCTTAGTCCTCTAGAAACCTTGTAAACCTTTAATCTAAATTTGAAGTAACTTCATGAGCCTAATCTACTAGGAACCCCATGAACCTTTAATCAAAATCCAAAAAAACTTCATGAGCCTAGTCCTCTAGGAACCTCGTGAACCTTAAATGTAAACTCAAATGAACTTCCTGAGTCTAGTCCTCTAGGAACCTCATGAACCTTAAATCCAAATCCAATGGAACATCATGAGCCTAGTCCTCTAGGAACCTCATGAACCTTAAATCTAAATTCAATGGAACTTCATGAGCCTAGTCCTCTAGGTACCCCATGAACCTTAAATCCAAATCCAAAGGAACTTCATGAGTCTAGTCCTCTAGGAACCTCATAAACCTTTAATCCAAATTCGAAGGAACCTCATGAGCCTAGTCTGTAGGAACCTCATTAACCTTAAATTCAAATCCAAAGCAACTTCATGAGCCTAGTCGTCTAGGAACCTCATGAACCTTTAATCTAAATCCGAAGAAACTTCATGAGCCTAGTTCTCTAGGAACTCCATGAACCTTTAATCCAAATCCAAAAGAACTTCATGAGCCTAGTCCTCTAGGAACCTCATGAACCTTAAATCTAAATCCAATGGAACCATGAGCCTAGTCCTCAAGGAACCGATAAACCTTAAATCCATATATGGAACTTCACGAGCCTAGTCCTCTAGGCACCTCACGAACCTTAAATCCAAATCCAAAGGAACTTCATGATCCTAGTCCTCTACTAACCTCATGAACCTTAAATACAAATCCAAAGGAACTTCATGAGTCTAGACCTATAGGAACATCATAAAACTTTAATCAAAATTCTAATTAACATCATTAGAATAGTCATGTATGAACAAAATTAACCTTAAATCAAAATCCAAAGCAACTTCATGAGCCTAGTCGTCTAGGAACCTCATGAACATTTAATCTATATCAGAAGATTCTTCATGAGCATAGTTCTCTAGGGAATCCATGATCCTTTAATCAAAGTACAAAATAAATTCATAAGTCTAGTACTCTAGGAACCTCCCGAATCTTAAATGAAATTCATAGGAACAACATGAGCCTAGTCTTCTAGGAACCTCATGAACCTTTAATCCAAATCCGAAGGAACTTCATGAGCCTAGTCCTATAGGAACCTCATGAACCTTAAATCTAAATACAATTAAACTTCATGAGCCTAATTGTCTAAGAACCTCTTGAACCTTTAATCCAAATCCAAAGGAACTTCATGAGTGTAGTCATCTAGGAACCTCATGAATCTTAAATGAAATTCAAAGGAGCTTCACGAGCCTAGTCCTTTAGGAACCTCATGAACCTTAAATCCAAATCCAATGGTACTTCATCACCCTAGGTCTCTAGGAACCTCGTGAACCTTAAATCGAAATTCGAAGTAACTTCATTAGCCTAGTCCTCTAGGAACCTCATGAACCTTAAATCCAAATCCAATAGAACTTCATGAGCCTAGTCCTATAAGAACCTCATAAACCATAAATCCAAAACCAATGGAACTTCATGAGCCTAGTCCTCTAGGTACCTCATGAACCTTAAATCCAAATCCAAAGGAACTCCATGAGCTTAGTCCTCTAGGAACCTCATGTACCTTTAATCCAAATCCAAAGGAACTTCATGATGAGAGTAGTCCTCTAGGAACCTCATGAACCTTAAAACCATATCCAAAGGAACTTTATAAGCCTAGTCCTCAAGGAACCTCATGAACCTTTAATCCAACTCGGAAGGAACTTCATGAGCTTAGTCCTCTAGGAACCTCATGAACCTGTAATCTAAATTCGAAGCAACTTTATGTGCCTAGTCCTCTAGGAACCTTATGAACCTTAAATCTCAATTCAATTAAATTTCATGAGCCTAATTGTCTAGGAACCTCGTGAACCTTAAATGCAAATCCAATGGAATTTCATGAGCCTAGTCCTCTATTAACCTCTTGAACCTTTAATCCAAATCCAAATGAACTTCATGAGCTTAGTCCTCTAGAAACCTTGTAAACCTTTAATCTAAATTTGAAGTAACTTCATGAGCCTAATCTACTAGGAACCCCATGAACCTTTAATCAAAATCCAAAAAAACTTCATGAGCCTAGTCCTCTAGGAACCTCGTGAACCTTAAATGTAAACTCAAATGAACTTCCTGAGTCTAGTCCTCTAGGAACCTCATGAACCTTAAATCCAAATCCAATGGAACATCATGAGCCTAGTCCTCTAGGAACCTCATGAACCTTAAATCTAAATTCAATGGAACTTCATGAGCCTAGTCCTCTAGGTACCCCATGAACCTTAAATCCAAATCCAAAGGAACTTCATGAGTCTAGTCCTCTAGGAACCTCATAAACCTTTAATCCAAATTCGAAGGAACCTCATGAGCCTAGTCCTGTAGGAACCTCATTAACCTTAAATTCAAATCCAAAGCAACTTCATGAGCCTAGTCGTCTAGGAACCTCATGAACCTTTAATCTAAATCCGAAGAAACTTCATGAGCCTAGTTCTCTAGGAACTCCATGAACCTTTAATCCAAATCCAAAAGAACTTCATGAGCCTAGTCCTCTAGGAACCTCATGAACCTTAAATCTAAATCCAATGGAACCATGAGCCTAGTCCTCAAGGAACCTGATAAACCTTAAATCCATATATGGAACTTCACGAGCCTAGTCCTCTAGGCACCTCACGAACCTTAAATCCAAATCCAAAGGAACTTCATGATCCTAGTCCTCTACTAACCTCATGAACCTTAAATCCAAATCCAAAGGAACTTCATGAGTCTAGTCCTATAGGAACCTCATAAACCTTTAATCCAAATTCGAAGGAACCTCATGAGCCTAGTCCTGTAGGAACCTCATTAACCTTAAATCCAAATCCAAAGCAACTTCATGAGCCTAGTCGTCTAGGAACCTCATGAACCTTTAATCTAAATC
This sequence comes from Orobanche coerulescens, assembly GCA_033398695.1. Taxonomy (NCBI): domain Eukaryota; kingdom Viridiplantae; phylum Streptophyta; class Magnoliopsida; order Lamiales; family Orobanchaceae; genus Orobanche; species Orobanche coerulescens. The sequence continues at coordinate 112,288,598 of CM065806.1, forward strand.
CGAAGAAACTTCATGAGCCTAGTTCTCTAGGGACTCCATGAACCTTTAATCCAAGTCCAAAAGAACTTCATAAGTCTAGTCCTCTAGGAACCTCCTGAATCTTAAATGAAATTCATAGGAACAACATGAGCCTAGTCTTCTAGGAACCTCATGAACCTTTAATCCAAATCCGAAGGAACTTCATGAGCCTAGTCCTATAGGAACCTCATGAACCTTAAATCTAAATACAATTAAACTTCATGAGCCTAATTGTCTAAGAACCTCTTGAACCTTTAATCCAAATCCAAAGGAACTTCATGAGTGTAGTCATCTAGGAACCTCATGAATCTTAAATGAAATTCAAAGGAGCTTCACGAGCCTAGTCCTTTAGGAACCTCATGAACCTTAAATCCAAATCCAATGGTACTTCATCACCCTAGGTCTCTAGGAACCTCGTGAACCTTAAATCGAAATTCGAAGGAACTTCATTAGCCTAGTCCTCTAGGAACCTCATGAACCTTAAATCCAAATCCAATAGAACTTCATGAGCCTAGTCCTATAAGAACCTCATAAACCATAAATCTAAAACCAATGGAACTTCATGAGCCTAGTCCTCTAGGTACCTCATGAACCTTAAATCCAAATCCAAAGGAACTCCATGAGCCTAGTCCTCTAGGAACCTCATGTACCTTTAATCCAAATCCAAAGGAACTTCATGATGAGACTAGTCCTCTAGGAACCTCATGAACCTTAAAACCATATCCAAAGGAACTTTATAAGCCTAGTCCTCAAGGAACCTCATGAACCTTTAATCCAACTCGGAAGGAACTTCATGAGCTTAGTCCTCTAGGAACCTCATGAACCTGTAATCTAAATTCGAAGCAACTTTATGTGCCTAGTCCTCTAGGAACCTTATGAACCTTAAATCTCAATTCAATTGAATTTCATGAGCCTAATTGTCTAGGAACCTCGTGAACCTTAAATGCAAATCCAATGGAATTTCATGAGCCTAGTCCTCTATTAACCTCTTGAACCTTTAATCCAAATCCAAATGAACTTCATGAGCTTAGTCCTCTAGAAACCTTGTAAACCTTTAATCTAAATTGGAAGTAACTTCATGAGCCTAATCTACTAGGAACCCCATGAACCTTTAATCAAAATCCAAAAAAACTTCATGAGCCTAGTCCTCTAGGAACCTCGTGAACCTTAAATGTAAACTCAAATGAACTTCCTGAGTCTAGTCCTCTAGGAACCTCATGAACCTTAAATCCAAATCCAATGGAACATCATGAGCCTAGTCCTCTAGGAACCTCATGAACCTTAAATCTAAATTCAATGGAACTTCATGAGCCTAGTCCTCTAGGTACCCCATGAACCTTAAATCCAAATCCAAAGGAACTTCATGAGTCTAGTCCTCTAGGAACCTCATGAACCTTTAATCCAAATTCGAAGGATCCTAATGAGCCTAGTCGTGTAGGAACCTCGTTAACCTTAAATCCAAATCCAAAGGAACTTCATGAGCCTAGTCCTCTAGGAACCTCATGAACCTTTAATCCAAATCCAAAGGAACTTCGTGATGAGACTAGTCCTCTAGGAACCTCATGAACCTTAAAACCATATCCAAAGGAACTTTATAAGCCTAGTCCTCAAGGAACCTCATGAACCTTTAATCCAACTCCGAAGGAACTTCATGAGCTTAGTCCTCTAGGAACCTCATGAACCTTTAATCTAAATTCGAAGCAACTTTATGAGCCTAGTACTCTCGGAACCTTATGAACATTAAATCTAAATTCAATTGAATTTCATGAGCCTAATTGTCTAGGAACCTCGTGAACCTTAAATGCAAATCCAATGGAATTTCATGAGCCTAGTACTCTATTAACCTCTTGAACCTTTAATCCAAATCCAAATGAACTTCATGAGCCTAGTCCTCTAGGAACCTCATGAACCTTTAATCCGAATCCAAAGGAACATCATGAGCCTAGTCCTCTAGGAACCTCATGGACCTTTAATCCAAATCCGAATAAACTTCATGAACCTAGTTCTCTAGAAACTCCATGACCTTTAATCCAAATCTAAAAGAACTTCATGAGTCTAGTCCTCTAGGAACCTCATGAATCTTAAATGAAATTCAAAGGAACTTCATGAGCCTAGTCCTCTAGGAACCTCATAAGCCTTAAATCCAAATCCAATGGAACTTCATGATCCTAGTCCTATAGGAACCTTGTAAACCATTAATCTAAATCTGAATGAACGTCATTAGCCTAATCCACTAGGAACCCCATTAACTTTTAATCCAAATCCCAAAAACTTCATGAGCCTAGTCCTCTAGGAAGCTCATGAACCTTAAATCCAAACTCAAAGGAACTTCTTGAGTGTAGTCATGAGTCTAGTCCTCTAAGAACCTTATGAACCTAAAATACAAATCGAATGGAGCGTCATGAGTCTAGTCCTTTAGGAACATCATGAACCTTAAGTCTAAATCAAAGGAACTTCATGAGTCTAGTCCTCTAGGAACCTCATGAACCTTAAATCAAAATCCAATGGAACATCATGAGCCTAGTCCTCTAGGAACTTCATAAACTTTAAATCTAAATTCAATGGAACTTCATGAGCCTAGTCCTCTAGGTACCCCATGAACCTTAAATCCAAATCCAAAGGAACTTCATGAGTCTAGTCCTCTAGGAACCTCATGAACCTTTCATCCAAATTCGAAGGATCCTCATGAGCCTAGTCCTGTAAGAACCTCATTAACCTTAAATCCAAATCCAAAGCAACTTTATGAGCCTAGTCCTCTAGGAACCTCATGAACCTTTAATCCAAATCCGAAGGAACATCATGAGCCTAGTCTTCTAGGAACCTAATGAACCTTTAATCCAAATCCAAAGAAACTTCATGAGCCTAGTTCTCTAGAAACTCCATGGACCTTTAATCCAAATCCAAAAGAACTTCATGAGCCTAGTCCTCTAGGAACCTCATGAACCTTAAATCCAAATCCAATGGAACCATGAGCCTAGTGCTCAAGGAACCTCATAAACCTTAAATCCAAATCCAATGGAACTTCATGAGCCTAGTCCTCTAGGTACCTCAATAACCTTAAATCCAAATCCAAGGGAGCCTAGTCCTATAGGAACCTCGTTAACCTTAAATACAAATCCAAAGGAACTTCATGAGCCTATTCTTATAAGAACCTCATTAACCTTTAATCCAAATCCAAAAGAACTTCACGAGTCTAGTTCTCTAGGAACCTCATGAACCTTAAATCCAAATCCAATGAAACTTCATGAGCCCAATCCTATATGAACCTCATGAACCTTAAATCCAAACTCAAAGGAACTTCTTGAGTCTGGTCCTCTAAGAACCTTATGAAACTTAAATCCAAATCGAATGGAACTTCATGAGCCTATTCCTTTAGGAACCTCATGAACCTTAAATCCAAATTCAAAGGAACTTCTTGAGTCTAGTCCTCTAGGAACCTCTTGAACATTTAATCCAAATCCGAAGAAACTTCATGAGCCGAGTCATATAGGAACCTCATGAACCTTAAATCCAAATCCAAAGAAACTTCATGATCATACTCCTCTAGAAACCTCATGAATCTTTAATCCAAATCCGAAGGAACTTCATGAGCCTAGTCCTCTAGGTACCCCATGAACCTTAAATCCAAATCCAAAGGAACTTCATGAGTCTAGTCCTCTAGGAACCTCATAAACCTTTAATCCAAATTCGAAGGAACCTCATGAGCCTAGTCCTGTAGGAACCTCATTAACCTTAAATTCAAATCGAAAGCAACTTCATGAGCCTAGTCGTCTAGGAACCTCATGAACCTTTAATCTAAATCCGAAGAAACTTCATGAGCCTAGTTCTCTAGGAACTCCATGAACCTTTAATCCAAATCCAAAAGAACTTCATGAGCCTAGTCCTCTAGGAACCTCATGAACCTTAAATCCAAATCCAATGGAACCATGAGCCTAGTCCTCAAGGAACCTGATAAACCTTAAATCCATATATGGAACTTCACGAGCCTAGTCCTCTAGGCACCTCACGAACCTTAAATCCAAATCCAAAGGAACTTCATGAGCCTAGTCCTCTACTAACCTCATGAACCTTTAATCCAAATCTAAAAGAACTTCATAAGTCTAGTCTTCTAGGAACCTCATGAATCTTAAATGAAATTCATAGGAACAACATGAGCCTAGTCCTCTAGGAACCTCGTGAACCTTTAATCCAAATCCGAAGGAACTTCATGAGCCTAGTCCTATAGGAACCTCATGAACCTTAAATCTAAATACAATTAAACTTCATGAGCCTAATTGTCTAAGAACCTCTTGAACCTTTAATCCAAATCCAAAGGAACTTCATGAGTGTAGTCATCTAGGAACCTCATGAATCTTAAATGAAATTCAAAGGAGCTTCACGAGCCTAGTCCTTTAGGAACCTCATGAACCTTAAATCCAAATCCAATGGTACTTCATCACCCTAGGTCTCTAGGAACCTCGTGAACCTTAAATCGAAATTCGAAGGAACTTCATTAGCCTAGTCTTTAGGAACCTCATGAACCTTAAATCCAAATCCAATAGAACTTCATGAGCCTAGTCCTATAAGAACCTCATAAACCATAAATCTAAAACCAATGGAACTTCATGAGCCTAGTCCTCTAGGTACCTCATGAACCTTAAATCCAAATCCAAAGGAACTCCATGAGCCTAGTCCTCTAGGAACCTCTTGAACCTTTAATCCAAATCCAAAGGAACTTCATGATGAGACTAGTCCTCTAGGAACTTCATGAACCTTAAAACCATATCCAAAGGAACTTTATAAGCCTAGTCCTCAAGGAACCTCATGAACCTTTAATCCAACTCGGAAGGAACTTCATGAGCTTAGTCCTCTAGGAACCTCATGAACCTGTAATCTAAATTCGAAGCAACTTTATGTGCCTAGTCCTCTAGGAACCTTATGAACCTTAAATCTAAATTCAACTGAATTTCATGAGCCTAATTGTCTAGGAACCTCGTGAACCTTAAATGCAAATTCAATGGAATTTCATGAGCCTAGTCCTCTATTAACCTCTTGAACCTTTAATCCAAATCCAAATGAACTTCATGAGCCTAGTCCTCTAGAAACCTTGTAAACCTTTAATCTAAATTTGAAGTAACTTCATGAGCCTAATCTACTAGGAACCCCATGAACCTTTAATCAAAATCCAAAAAAACTTCATGAGCCTAGTCCTCTAGGAACCTCGTGAACCTTAAATGTAAACTCAAATGAACTTCTTGAGTCTAGTCCTCTAGGAACCTCATGAACCTTAAATCCAAATCCAATGGAACATCATGAGCCTAGTCCTCTAGGAACCTCATGAACCTTAAATCTAAATTCAATGGAACTTCATGAGCCTAGTCCTCTAGGTACCCCATGAACCTTAAATCCAAATCCAAAGGAACTTCATGAGTCTAGTCCTCTAGGAACCTCATGAACCTTTAATCCAAATTCGAAGGATCCTAATGAGCCTAGTCCTGTAGGAACCTCGTTAACCTTAAATCCAAATCCAAAGCAACTTCATGAGCCTAGTTCTCTAGGAACCTCATGAACCTTTAATCCAAATCCGAATGAACTTCATGAGCCTAGTCTTCTAGGAACCTAATGAACCTTTAATCCAAATCCGACGAAACTTCTTGAGCCTAGTTCTCTAGGAACTCCATGGACCTTTAATCTAAATCCAAAAGAACTTCATGAGCCTAGTCCTCTAGGAACCTCATGAACCTTAAATCCAAATCCAATGGAACCATGAGCCTAGTCCTCAAGGAACCTCATGAACCTTAAATCCAAATCCAATGGAACATCATGAGCCTAGTCCTCTAGGAACCTCATGAACCTTAAATCTAAATTCAATGGAACTTCATGAGCCTAGTCCTCTAGGTACCCCATGAACCTTAAATCCAAATCCAAAGGAACTTCATGAGTCTAGTCCTCTAGGAACCTCATGAACCTTTAATCCAAATTCGAAGGATCCTAATGAGCCTAGTCCTGTAGGAACCTCGTTAACCTTAAATCCAAATCCAAAGCAACTTCATGAGCCTAGTTCTCTAGGAACCTCATGAACCTTTAATCCAAATCCGAATGAACTTCATGAGCCTAGTCTTCTAGGAACCTAATGAACCTTTAATCCAAATCCGACGAAACTTCTTGAGCCTAGTTCTCTAGGAACTCCATGGACCTTTAATCTAAATCCAAAAGAACTTCATGAGCCTAGTCCTCTAGGAACCTCATGAACCTTAAATCCAAATCCAATGGAACCATGAGCCTAGTCCTCAAGGAACCTCATAAACCTTAAATCCAAATCCAATGGAACTTCATGAGCCTAGTCCTCTAGGTACCTCATTAACCTTAAATCCAAATCCAAGGTAACATCATGAGCCTAGTCCTATAGGAACCTCATCAACCTTAAATCCAAATCCAAAGAAACTTCATGAGCCTAGTCCTATAGGAACCTCATTAACCTTTAATCCAAATCCAAAAGAACTTCACGAGCCTAGTTCTCTAGGAACCTCATGAAACTTAAATCCAAATCTAATGGAACTTCATGAGCCCAGTCCTATATAAACCTCATGAACCTTAAATCCAAACTCAAATGAACTTCTTGAGCCTAGTCCTCTAAGAACCTTATGAAACATAAATCCAAATCGAATGGAACTTCATGAGCTTATTCCTTTAGGAACCTCATGAACCTTAAATCCAAATTCAAAGGAACTTCTTGAGTCTAGTCCTCTAGGAACCTATTGAACATTTAATCTAAATCCGAAGAAACTTCATGAGCCGAGTCCTATAGGAACCTCATGAACCTTAAATCCAAATCCAAAAAAACTTCACGATCATACTCCTCTAGAAACCTAATGAATCTTTAATCCAAATCCGAAGGAACTTCATGAGACTAGTCCTCTAGGAACCGCATAAACCTTAAATCTAAATCCAATGGAACTTCATGAGCCTAGTCCTCTAGGAACCTCATGAACCTTAAATCCAAATCCAATGGAACCATGAGCCTAGTCCTCAAGGAACCTGATAAACCTTAAATCCATATATGGAACTTCACGAGCCTAGTCCTCTAGGCACCTCACGAACCTTAAATCCAAATCCAAAGGAACTTCATGAGCCTAGTCCTCTACTAACCTCATGAACCTTTAATCCAAATCTAAAAGAACTTCATAAGTCTAGTCCTCTAGGAACCTCATGAATCTTAAATGAAATTCATAGGAACAACATGAGCCTAGTCCTCTAGGAACCTCGTGAACCTTTAATCCAAATCCGAAGGAACTTCATGAGCCTAGTCCTATAGGAACCTCATGAACCTTAAATCTAAATACAATTAAACTTCATGAGCCTAATTGTCTAAGAACCTCTTGAACCTTTAATCCAAATCCAAAGGAACTTCATGAGTGTAGTCATCTAGGAACCTCATGAATCTTAAATGAAATTCAAAGGAGCTTCACGAGCCTAGTCCTTTAGGAACCTCATGAACCTTAAATCCAAATCCAATGGTACTTCATCACCCTAGGTCTCTAGGAACCTCGTGAACCTTAAATCGAAATTCGAAGGAACTTCATTAGCCTAGTCCTTTAGGAACCTCATGAACCTTAAATCCAAATCCAATAGAACTTCATGAGCCTAGTCCTATAAGAACCTCATAAACCATAAATCTAAAACCAATGGAACTTCATGAGCCTAGTCCTCTAGGTACCTCATGAACCTTAAATCCAAATCCAAAGGAACTCCATGAGCCTAGTCCTCTAGGAACCTCTTGAACCTTTAATCCAAATCCAAAGGAACTTCATGATGAGACTAGTCCTCTAGGAACTTCATGAACCTTAAAACCATATCCAAAGGAACTTTATAAGCCTAGTCCTCAAGGAACCTCATGAACCTTTAATCCAACTCGGAAGGAACTTCATGAGCTTAGTCCTCTAGGAACCTCATGAACCTGTAATCTAAATTCGAAGCAACTTTATGTGCCTAGTCCTCTAGGAACCTTATGAACCTTAAATCTAAATTCAATTGGATTTCATGAGCCTAATTGTCTAGGAACCTCGTGAACCTTAAATGCAAATTCAATGGAATTTCATGAGCCTAGTCCTCTATTAACCTTTTGAACCTTTAATCCAAATCCAAATGAACTTCATGAGCCTAGTCCTCTAGAAACCTTGTAAACCTTTAATCTAAATTTGAAGTAACTTCATGAGCCTAATCTACTAGGAACCCCATGAACCTTTAATCAAAATCCAAAAAAACTTCATGAGCCTAGTCCTCTAGGAACCTCGTGAACCTTAAATGTAAACTCAAATGAACTTCTTGAGTCTAGTCCTCTAGGAACCTCATGAACCTTAAATCCAAATCCAATGGAACATCATGAGCCTAGTCCTCTAGGAACCTCATGAACCTTAAATCTAAATTCAATGGAACTTCATGAGCCTAGTCCTCTAGGTACCCCATGAACCTTAAATCCAAATCCAAAGGAACTTCATGAGTCTAGTCCTCTAGGAACCTCATGAACCTTTATTCCAAATTCGAAGGATCCTAATGAGCCTAGTCCTGTAGGAACCTCGTTAACCTTAAATCCAAATCCAAAGCAACTTCATGAGCCTAGTTCTCTAGGAACCTCATGAACCTTTAATCCAAATCCGAATGAACTTCATGAGCCTAGTCTTCTAGGAACCTAATGAACCTTTAATCCAAATCCGACGAAACTTCTTGAGCCTAGTTCTCTAGGAACTCCATGGACCTTTAATCTAAATCCAAAAGAACTTCATGAGCCTAGTCCTCTAGGAACCTCATGAACCTTAAATCCAAATCGATGGAACCATGAGCCTAGTCCTCAAGGAACCTCATAAACCTTAAATCCAAATCCAATGGAACTTCATGAGCCTAGTCCTCTAGGTACCTCATTAACCTTAAATCCAAATCCAAGGTAACATCATGAGCCTAGTCCTATAGGAACCTCATCAACCTTAAATCCAAATCCAAAGAAACTTCATGAGCCTAGTCCTATAGGAACCTCATTAACCTTTAATCCAAATCCAAAAGAACTTCACGAGCCTAGTTCTCTAGGAACCTCATGAAACTTAAATCCAAATCTAATGGAACTTCATGAGCCCAAATTCTATATAAACCTCATGAACCTTAAATCCAAACTCAAATGAACTTCTTGAGCCTAGTCCTCTAAGAACCTTATGAAACATAAATCCAAATCGAATGGAACTTCATGAGCTTATTCCTTTAGGAACCTCATGAACCTTAAATCCAAATTAAAAGGAACTTCTTGAGTCTAGTCCTCTAGGAACCTATTGAACATTTAATCTAAATCCGAAGAAACTTCATGAGCCGAGTCCTATAGGAACCTCATGAACCTTAAATCCAAATCCAAAAAAACTTCACGATCATACTCCTCTAGAAACCTAATGAATCTTTAATCCAAATCCGAAGGAACTTCATGAGACTAGTCCTCTAGGAACCGCATAAACCTTAAATCTAAATCCAATGGAACTTCATGAGCCTAGTCCTCTAGGTACCCCATGAACCTTAAATCCAAATCCAAAGGAACTTCATGAGTCTAGTCCTCTAGGAACCTCATAAACCTTTAATCCAGATTCGAAGGAACCTCATGAGCCTAGTCCTGTAGGAACCTCATTAACCTTAAATTCAAATCCAAAGCAACTTCATGAGCCTAGTCGTCTAGGAACCTCATCAACCTTTAATCTAAATCCGAAGAAACTTCATGAGCCTAGTTCTCTAGGAACTCCATGAACCTTTAATCCAAATCCAAAATAACTTCATGAGCCTAGTCCTCTAGGAACCTCATGAACCTTAAATCCAAATCCAATGGAACCATGAGCCTAGTCCTCAAGGAACCTGATAAACCTTAAATCCATATATGGAACTTCACGAGCCTAGTCCTCTAGGCACCTCACGAACCTTAAATCCAAATCCAAAGGAACTTCATGAGCCTAGTCCTCTAGGTACCCCATGAACCTTAAATCCAAATCCAAAGGAACTTCATGAATCTAGTCCTCTAGGAACCTCATAAACCTTTAATCCAAATTCGAAGGAACCTCATGAGCCTAGTCCTGTAGGAACCTCATTAACCTTAAATTCAAATCCAAAGCAACTTCATGAGCCTAGTCGTCTAGGAACCTCATCAACCTTTAATCTAAATCCGAAGAAACTTCATGAGCCTAGTTCTCTAGGAACTCCATGAACCTTTAATCCAAATCCAAAAGAACTTCATGAGCCTAGTCCTCTAGGAACCTCATGAACCTTAAATCCAAATCCAATGGAACCATGAGCCTAGTCCTCAAGGAACCTGATAAACCTTAAATCCATATATGGAACTTCACGAGCCTAGTCCTCTAGGCACCTCACGAACCTTAAATCCAAATCCAAAGGAACTTCATGAGCCTAGTCCTCTACTAACCTCATGAACCTTTAATCCAAATCCAAAAGAACTTCATAAGTCTAGTCCTCAAGGAACCTCATGAATCTTAAATGAAATTCATAGGAACAACATGAGCCTAGTCCTCTAGGAACCTCATGAACCTTTAATCCAAATCCGAACGAACTTCATGAGCCTAGTCCTATAGGAACCTCATGAACCTTAAATCTAAATACAATTAAACTTCATTAACCTTTAATCCAAATCCAAAGGAACTTCATGAGTGTAGTCATCTAGGAACCTCATGAATCTTAAATGAAATTCAAAGGAGCTTCACGAGCCTAGTCCTCTAGGAACCTCATGAACATTAAATCCAAATCCAATGGTACTTCATCACCCTAGGTCTCTAGGAACCTCATGAACCTTAAATCGAAATTAGAAGGAACTTCATTAGCCTAGTCCTCTAGGAACCTCATGAACCTTAAATCCAAATCCAATAGAACTTCATGAGCCTAGTCCTATAATAACCTCATAAACCATAAATCCAAAACCAATGGAACTTCATGAGCCTAGTCCTCTAGGTACCTCATGAACCTTAAATCCAAATCCAAAGGAACTCCATGAGCCTAGTCCTCTAGGAACCTCATGAACCTTTAATCCAAATCCAAAGGAACTTCATGATGAGACTAGTCCTCTAGGAACCTTATGAACCTTAAAACCATATCCAAAGGAACTTTATAAGCCTAGTCCTCAAGGAACCTCATGAACCTTTAATCCAACTCGGAAGGAACTTCATGAGCTTAGTCCTCTAGGAACCTCATGAACATGTAATCTAAATTCGAAGCAACTTTATGTGCCTAGTCCTCTAGGAACCTTATGAACCTTAAATCTAAATTCAATTGAATTTCATGAGCCTAATTGTCTAGGAACCTCGTGAACCTTAAATGCAAATCCAATGGAATTTCATGGGCCTAGTCCTCTATTAACCTCTTGAACCTTTAATCCAAATCCAAATGAACTTCATGAGCCTAGTCCTCTAGAAACCTTGTAAACCTTTAATCTAAATTTGAAGTAACTTCATGAGCCTAATCTACTAGGAACCCCATGAACCTTTAATCAAAATCCAAAAAAACTTCATGAGCCTAGTCCTCTAGGAACCTCGTGAACCTTAAATGTAAACTCAAATGAACTTCTTGAGTCTAGTCCTCTAGGAACCTCATGAACCTTAAATCCAAATCCAATGGAACATCATGAGCCTAGTCCTCTAGGAACCTCATGAACCTTAAATCTAAATTCAATGGAACTTCATGAGCCTAGTCCTCTAGGTACCCCATGAACCTTAAATTCAAATCCAAAGGAACTTCATGAGTCTAGTCCTCTAGGAACCTCATGAACCTTTAATCCAAATTCGAAGGATCCTAATGAGCCTAGTCCTGTAGGAACCTCGTTAACCTTAAATCCAAATCCAAAGCAACTTCATGAGCCTAGTTCTCTAGGAACCTCATGAACCTTTAATCCAAATCCGAATGAACTTCATGAGCCTATTCTTCTAGGGACCTAATGAACCTTTAATCCAAATCCGACGAAACTTCTTGAGCCTAGTTCCCTAGGAACTCCATGGACCTTTAATCTAAATCCAAAATAACTTCATGAGCCTAGTCCTCTAGGAACCTCATGAACCTTAAATCCATATCCAATGGAACCATGAGCCTAGTCCTCAAGGAACCTCATAAACCTTAAATCCAAATCCAATTGAACTTCATGAGCCTAGTCCTCTAGGTACCTCATTAACCTTAAATCCAAATCCAAGGTAACATCATGAGCCGAGTCTTATAGGAACCTCATTAACCTTAAATCCAAATCCAAAGAAACTCCATGAGCCTTGTCCTATAGGAACCTCATTAACCTTTAATCCAAATCCAAAAGAACTTCACGATCCTAGTTCTCTAGGAACCTCATGAAACTTAAATCCAAATCTAATGGAACTTCATGAGCCCAGTCCTATATAAACCTCATGAACCTTAAATCCAAACTCAAATGAACTTCTTGAGCCTAGTTCTCTAAGAACCTTTGAAACTAAAATCCAAATCGAATGGAACTTCATGAGCTTATTCCTTTAGGAACCTCATGAACCTTAAATCTAAATTCAAAGGAACTTCTTGAGTCTAGTCCTCTAGGAACCTCTTGAACATTTAATCCAAATCCGAAGAAACTTCATGAGCCGAGTCCTATAGGAACCTCATGAACCTTAAATCCAAATCCAAAGAAACTTCATCATCATACTCCTCTAGAAACCTAATGAATCTTTAATCCAAATCCGAAGGAACTTCATGAGCCTAGTCCTCTAGGAACCTCATAAACCTTAAATCTAAATCCAATGGAACTTCATGAGCCTAGTCCTCTAGGTACCCCATGAACCTTAAATCCAAATCCAAAGGAACTTCATGAGTCTAGTCCTCTAGGAACCTCATAAACCTTTAATCCAAATTCGAAGGAACCTCATGAGCCTAGTCCTGTAGGAACCTCATTAACCTTAAATTCAAATCCAAAGCAACTTCACGAGCATAGTCGTCTAGGAACCTCATGAACCTTTAATCTAAATCCGAAGAAACTTCATGAGCCTAGTTCTCTAGGAACTCCATGAACCTTTAATCGAAATCCAAAAGAACTTCATGAGCCTAGTCCTCTAGGAACCTCATGAACCTTAAATCCAAATCCAATGGAACCATGAGCCTAGTCCTCAAGGAACCTGATAAACCTTAAATCCATATATGGAACTTCACGAGCCTAGTCCTCTAGGCACCTCACGAACCTTAAATCCAAATCCAAAGGAACTTCATGAGCCTAGTCCTCTACTAACCTCATGAACCTTTAATCCAAATCCAAAAGAACTTCATAAGTCTAGTCCTCTAGGAACCTCATGAATCTTAAATGAAATTCATAGGAACAACATGAGCCTAGTCCTCTGGGAACCTCATGAACCTTTAATCCAAATCCGAAGGAACTTCATGAGCCTAGTCCTATAGGAACCTCATGAACCTTAAATCTAAATACAATTAAACTTCATGAGCCTAATTGTCTAAGAACCTCTTGAACCTTTAATCCAAATCCAAAGGAACTTCATGAGTGTAGTCATCTAGGAACCTCATGAATCTTAAATGAAATTCAAAGGAGCTTCACGAGCCTAGTCCTCTAGGAACCTCATGAATCTTAAATCCAAATCCAATGGTACTTCATCACCCTAGGTCTCTAGGAACCTCATGAACCTTAAATCCAAATCCAATAGAACTTCATGAGCCTAGTCCTATAAGAACCTCATAAACCATAAATCCAAAAGCAATGGAACTTCATGAGCCTAGTCCTCTAGGTACCTCATGAACCTTAAATCCAAATCCAAAGGAACTCCATGAGCCTAGTCCTCTAGGAACCTCATGAACCTTTAATCCAAATCCAAAGGAACTTCATGATGAGACTAGTCCTCTAGGAACCTCATGAACCTTAAAACCATATCCAAAGGAACTTTATAAGCCTAGTCCTCAAGGAACCTCATGAACCTTTAATCCAACTCGGAAGGAACTTCATGAGCTTAGTCCTCTAGGAACCTCATGAACCTATAATCTAAATTCGAAGCAACTTTATGAGCCTAGTCCTCTAGGAACCTTATGAACCTTAAATCTAAATTCAATTGAATTTCATGAGCCTAATTGTCTACGAACCTCGTGAACCATAAATGCAAATCTAATGGAATTTCATGAGCCTAGTCCTCTATTAACCTCCTGAACCTTTAATCCAAATCCAAATGAACTTCATAAGCCTAGTCCTCTAGAAACCTTGTAAACCTTTAATCTAAATTTGAAGTAACTTCATGAACATTTAATCAAAATCCAAAAACTTCATGAGCCTAGTCCTCTAGGAACCTCGTGAACCTTAAATGTAAACTCAGATGAACTTCTTGAGTCTAGTCCTCCAGGAACCTCATGAACCTTAAATCCAAATCCAATGGAACATCATGAGCCTAGTCCTCTAGGAACCTCATGAACCTTAAATCTAAATTCAATGGAACTTCATGAGCCTAGTCCTCTAGGTACCCCATGAACCTTAAATCTAAATCGAAGGAACTTCATGAGTCTAGTCCTCTTGGAACCTCATGAACCTTTAATCCAAATTCGAAGGATCCTAATGAGCCTAGTCTTGTAGGAACCTCTTTAACCTTAAATCCAACTCCAAACCAACTTGATGAGCCTAGTTCTCTAGGAACCTCATGAACCTTTAATCCAAATCCGAATGAACTTCATGAGCCTAGTCTTCTAGGAACCTAATGAACCTTTAATCCAAATCCGACGGAACTTCTTGAGCCTAGTTCTCTAGGAACTCCATGGACCTTTAATCTAAATCTAAAAGAACTTCATGAGTCTAGTCCTCTAGGAACTTCATGAACCTTAAATCCAAATCCAATGGAACCATGAGCTTAGTCCTCAAGGAACCTCATAAACCTTAAATCCAAATCCAATGGAACTTCATGAGCCTAGTCCTCTAGGTACCTCATTAACCTTAAATCCAAATCCAAGGTAACATCATGAGTCTAGTCCTCTAGGAACCTCATGAACCTTTAATCCAAATTCGAAGGATCCTCATGAGCCTAGTCCTGTACGAACCTCGTAAACCTTAAATCCAAATCCAAAGCAACTTCACGAGCCTAGTTATCTAGGAACCTCATGAACCTTTAATCCAAATCCGAAGGAACTTCATGAGCCTAGTCTTCTAGGAACCCAATGAACCTTTAATCCAAATCCGACGAAACTTCTTGAGCCTAGTTCTCTAGGAACTCCATGGACCTTTAATCCAAATCTAAAAGAACTTCATGAGCCTAGTCCTCTAGGAACCTCATGAACCTTAAATCCAAATCCAATGGAACCATGAGCCTAGTCTTCAAGGAACCTCATAAACCTTAAATCCAAATCGATGGAACTTCATGAGCCTACTCCTCTAGGTACCTCATTAACCTTAAATCCAAATCAAGGTAACTTCATGAGCCTAGTCCTATAGGAACCTCATTAACCTTAAATCCAAATCCAAAGGAACTTCATGAGCCTAGTCCTATAGGAACCTCATTAACCTTTAATCCAATCGAAAAGAACTTCACGAGCCTAGTTCTCTAGGAACCTCATGAAACTTAAATCCAAATCCAATGGAACTTCATGAGCCCAGTCCTATATGAACCTCATGAACCTTAAATCCAAACTCAAAGGAACTTCTTGAGTCTAGTCCTCTAAGAACCTTATGAAACTTAAATCCAAATCGAATGGAACTTCATGAGCTTATTCCTTTAGGAACCTCATGAACCTTAAATCCAAATTCAAATGAACTTCTTGAGTCTAGTCCTCTAGAAACCTCTTGAGCATTTAATCCAAATCCGAAGAAACTTCATGAGCCGAGTCCTATAGGAACCTCATGAACCTTAAATCCAAATCCAAAGAAACTTCATGATCATACTCCTCTAGAAACCTCATGAATCTTTAATCCAAATCCGAAGGAACTTCATGAGCCTAGTCCTCTAGGAACCTCATAAACCTTAAATCTAAATCCAATGGAACTTCATGAGTCTAGTCCTCTCGGCACCCCATGAACCTTAAATCCAAATCCAAATGAACTTCATGAGTCTAGTCCTCTAGGAACCTCATGAACCTTTAATCCAAATTCGAAGGAACCTCATGAGCCTAGTCCTGTAGGAACCTCATTAACCTTAAATCCAAATCCAAAGCAACTTCATGAGCTTAGTCGTCTAGGAACCTCATGAACCTTTAATCTAAATCCGAAGAAACTTCATGAGCCTAGTTCTCTAGGAACTCCATGAACCTTAAATCCAAATCCAAAAGAACTTCATGAGCCTAGTCCTCTAGGAACCTCATGAACCTTAAATCCAAATCGATGGAACCATGAGCCTAGTCCTCAAGGAACCCGATAAACCTTAAATCCATATATGGAACTTCACGAGCCTAGTCCTCTAGGCACCTCACGAACCTTAAATCCAAATCGAAGGAACTTCATGAGCCTAGTCCTCTACTAACCTCATGAACCTTTAATCCAAATCCAAAAGAACTTCATAAGTCTAGTCCTCTAGGAACCTCATGAATCTTAAATGAAATTCATAGGAACAACATGAGCCTAGTCCTCTGGGACCCTCATGAACCTTTAATCCAATCAGAAGGAACTTCATGAGCCTAGTCCTATAGGAACCTCATGAACCTTAAATCTAAATACAATTAAACTTCATGAGCCTAATTGTCTAAGAACCTCTTGAACCTTTAATCCAAATCCAAAGGAACTTCATGAGTGTAGTCATCTAGGAACCTCATGAATCTTAAATGAAATTCAAAGGAGCTTCACGAGCCTAGTCCTCTAGGAACCTCATGAATCTTAAATCCAAATCCAATGGTACTTCATCACCCTAGGTCTCTAGGAACCTCATGAACCTTAAATCCAAATCCAATAGAACTTCATGAGCCTAGTCCTATAAGAACCTCATAAACCATAAATCCAAAAGCAATGGAACTTCATGAGCCTAGTCCTCTAGGTACCTCATGAACCTTAAATCCAAATCCAAAGGAACTCCATGAGCCTAGTCCTCTAGGAACCTCATGAACCTTTAATCCAAATCCAAAGGAACTTCATGATGAGACTAGTCCTCTAGGAACCTCATGAACCTTAAAACCATATCCAAAGGAACTTTATAAGCCTAGTCCTCAAGGAACCTCATGAACCTTTAATCCAACTCGGAAGGAACTTCATGAGCTTAGTCCTCTAGGAACCTCATGAACCTATAATCTAAATTCGAAGCAACTTTATGTGCCTAGTCCTCTAGGAACCTTATGAACCTTAAATCTAAATTCAATTGAATTTCATGAGCCTAATTGTCTACGAACCTCGTGAACCATAAATGCAAATCTAATGGAATTTCATGAGCCTAGTCCTCTATTAACCTCCTGAACCTTTAATCCAAATCCAAATGAACTTCATAAGCCTAGTCCTCTAGAAACCTTGTAAACCTTTAATCTAAATTTGAAGTAACTTCATGAACATTTAATCAAAATCCAAAAAAACTTCATGAGCCTAGTCCTCTAGGAACCTCGTGAACCTTAAATGTAAACTCAGATGAACTTCTTGAGTCTAGTCCTCCAGGAACCTCATGAACCTTAAATCCAAATCCAATGGAACATCATGAGCCTAGTCCTCTAGGAACCTCATGAACCTTAAATCTAAATTCAATGGAACTTCATGAGCCTAGTCCTCTAGGTACCCCATGAACCTTAAATCTAAATCGAAGGAACTTCATGAGTCTAGTCCTCTTGGAACCTCATGAACCTTTAATCCAAATTCGAAGGATCCTAATGAGCCTAGTCTTGTAGGAACCTCTTTAACCTTAAATCCAACTCCAAACCAACTTGATGAGCCTAGTTCTCTAGGAACCTCATGAACCTTTAATCCAAATCCGAATGAACTTCATGAGCCTAGTCTTCTAGGAACCTAATGAACCTTTAATCCAATCCGACGGAACTTCTTGAGCCTAGTTCTCTAGGAACTCCATGGACCTTTAATCTAAATCTAAAAGAACTTCATGAGTCTAGTCCTCTAGGAACTTCATGAACCTTAAATCCAAATCGATGGAACCATGAGCTTAGTCCTCAAGGAACCTCATAAACCTTAAATCCAAATCCAATGGAACTTCATGAGCCTAGTCCTCTAGGTACCTCATTAACCTTAAATCCAAATCCAAGGTAACATCATGAGTCTAGTCCTCTAGGAACCTCATGAACCTTTAATCCAAATTCGAAGGATCCTCATGAGCCTAGTCACATGCGAACCTCGTAAACCTTAAATCCAAATCCAAAGCAACTTCACGAGCCTAGTTATCTAGGAACCTCATGAACCTTTAATCCAAATCCGAAGGAACTTCATGAGCCTAGTCTTCTAGGAACCCAATGAACCTTTAATCCAAATCCGACGAAACTTCTTGAGCCTAGTTCTCTAGGAACTCCATGGACCTTTAATCCAAATCTAAAAGAACTTCATGAGCCTAGTCCTCTAGGAACCTCATGAACCTTAAATCCAAATCCAATGGAACCATGAGCCTAGTCTTCAAGGAACCTCATAAACCTTAAATCCAAATCCATGGAACTTCATGAGCCTACTCCTCTAGGTACCTCATTAACCTTAAATCCAAATCCAAGGTAACTTCATGAGCCTAGTCCTATAGGAACCTCATTAACCTTAAATCCAAATCCAAAGGAACTTCATGAGCCTAGTCCTATAGGAACCTCATTAACCTTTAATCCAAATCGAAAAGAACTTCATGAGCCTAGTTCTCTAGGAACCTCATGAAACTTAAATCCAAATCCAATGGAACTTCATGAGCCCAAATTCTATATGAACCTCATGAACCTTAAATCCAAACTCAAAGGAACTTCTTGAGTCTAGTCCTCTAAGAACCTTATGAAACTTAAATCCAAATCGAATGGAACTTCATGAGCTTATTCCTTTAGGAACCTCATGAACCTTAAATCCAAATTCAAATGAACTTCTTGAGTCTAGTCCTCTAGAAACCTCTTGAGCATTTAATCCAAATCCGAAGAAACTTCATGAGCCGAGTCCTATAGGAACCTCATGAACCTTAAATCTAAATCCAATGGAACTTCATGAGTCTAGTCCTCTCGGCACCCCATGAACCTTAAATCCAAATCCAAATGAACTTCATGAGTCTAGTCCTCTAGGAACCTCATGAACCTTTAATCCAAATTCGAAGGAACCTCATGAGCCTAGTCCTGTAGGAACCTCATTAACCTTAAATCCAAATCCAAAGCAACTTCATGAGCTTAGTCGTCTAGGAACCTCATGAACCTTTAATCTAAATCCGAAGAAACTTCATGAGCCTAGTTCTCTAGGAACTCCATGAACCTTAAATCCAAATCGAAAGAACTTCATGAGCCTAGTCCTCTAGGAACCTCATGAACCTTAAATCCAAATCCAATGGAACCATGAGCCTAGTCCTCAAGGAACCTGATAAACCTTAAATCCATATATGGAACTTCACGAGCCTAGTCCTCTAGGCACCTCACGAACCTTAAATCCAAATCGAAGGAACTTCATTAGCCTAGTCCTCTAATAACCTCATGAACATTTAATCAAAATCCAAAAGAACTTCATAAGTCTAGTCCTCTAGGAACCTAATGAATCTTAAATGAAATTCATAGGAACAACATGAGCCTAGTCCTCTGGGACCCTCATGAACCTTTAATCCAAATCGAAGGAACTTCATGAGCCTAGTCCTATAGGAACCTCATGAACCTTAAATCTAAATACAATTAAACTTCATGAGCCTAATTGTCTAAGAACCTCTTGAACCTTTAATCCAAATCCAAAGGAACTTCATGAGTGTAGTCATCTAGGAACCTCATGAATCTTAAATGAAATTCAAAGGAGCTTCACGAGCCTAGTCCTCTAGGAACCTCATGAATCTTAAATCCAAATCCAATGGTACTTCATCACCCTAGGTCTCTAGGAACCTCATGAACCTTAAATCCAAATCCAATAGAACTTCATGAGCCTAGTCCTATAAGAACCTCATAAACCATAAATCCAAAAGCAATGGAACTTCATGAGCCTAGTCCTCTAGGTACCTCATGAACCTTAAATCCAAATCCAAAGGAACTCCATGAGCCTAGTCCTCTAGGAACCTCATGAACCTTTAATCCAAATCCAAAGGAACTTCATGATGAGACTAGTCCTCTAGGAACCTCATGAACCTTAAAACCATATCCAAAGGAACTTTATAAGCCTAGTCCTCAAGGAACCTCATGAACCTTTAATCCAACTCGGAAGGAACTTCATGAGCTTAGTCCTCTAGGAACCTCATGAACCTATAATCTAAATTCGAAGCAACTTTATGTGCCTAGTCCTCTAGGAACCTTATGAACCTTAAATCTAAATTCAATTGAATTTCATGAGCCTAATTGTCTACGAACCTCGTGAACCATAAATGCAAATCTAATGGAATTTCATGAGCCTAGTCCTCTATTAACCTCCTGAACCTTTAATCCAAATCCAAATGAACTTCATAAGCCTAGTCCTCTAGAAACCTTGTAAACCTTTAATCTAAATTTGAAGTAACTTCATGAACATTTAATCAAAATCCAAAAACTTCATGAGCCTAGTCCTCTAGGAACCTCGTGAACCTTAAATGTAAACTCAGATGAACTTCTTGAGTCTAGTCCTCCAGGAACCTCATGAACCTTAAATCCAAATCCAATGGAACATCATGAGCCTAGTCCTCTAGGAACCTCATGAACCTTAAATCTAAATTCAATGGAACTTCATGAGCCTAGTCCTCTAGGTACCCCATGAACCTTAAATCTAAATCCAAAGGAACTTCATGAGTCTAGTCCTCTTGGAACCTCATGAACCTTTAATCCAAATTCGAAGGATCCTAATGAGCCTAGTCTTGTAGGAACCTCTTTAACCTTAAATCCAACTCCAAACCAACTTGATGAGCCTAGTTCTCTAGGAACCTCATGAACCTTTAATCCAAATCCGAATGAACTTCATGAGCCTAGTCTTCTAGGAACCTAATGAACCTTTAATCCAAATCCGACGGAACTTCTTGAGCCTAGTTCTCTAGGAACTCCATGGACCTTTAATCTAAATCTAAAAGAACTTCATGAGTCTAGTCCTCTAGGAACTTCATGAACCTTAAATCCAAATCCAATGGAACCATGAGCTTAGTCCTCAAGGAACCTCATAAACCTTAAATCCAAATCCAATGGAACTTCATGAGCCTAGTCCTCTAGGTACCTCATTAACCTTAAATCCAAATCCAAGGTAACATCATGAGTCTAGTCCTCTAGGAACCTCATGAACCTTTAATCCAAATTCGAAGGATCCTCATGAGCCTAGTCCTGTACGAACCTCGTAAACCTTAAATCCAAATCCAAAGCAACTTCACGAGCCTAGTTATCTAGGAACCTCATGAACCTTTAATCCAAATCCGAAGGAACTTCATGAGCCTAGTCTTCTAGGAACCCAATGAACCTTTAATCCAAATCCGACGAAACTTCTTGAGCCTAGTTCTCTAGGAACTCCATGGACCTTTAATCCAAATCTAAAAGAACTTCATGAGCCTAGTCCTCTAGGAACCTCATGAACCTTAAATCCAAATCCAATGGAACCATGAGCCTAGTCTTCAAGGAACCTCATAAACCTTAAATCCAAATCCAATGGAACTTCATGAGCCTACTCCTCTAGGTACCTCATTAACCTTAAATCCAAATCCAAGGTAACTTCATGAGCCTAGTCCTATAGGAACCTCATTAACCTTAAATCCAAATCCAAAGGAACTTCATGAGCCTAGTCCTATAGGAACCTCATTAACCTTTAATCCAAATCCAAAAGAACTTCACGAGCCTAGTTCTCTAGGAACCTCATGAAACTTAAATCCAAATCCAATGGAACTTCATGAGCCCAAGTCTATATGAACCTCATGAACCTTAAATCCAAACTCAAAGGAACTTCTTGAGTCTAGTCCTCTAAGAACCTTATGAAACTTAAATCCAAATCGAATGGAACTTCATGAGCTTATTCCTTTAGGAACCTCATGAACCTTAAATCCAAATTCAAATGAACTTCTTGAGTCTAGTCCTCTAGAAACCTCTTGAGCATTTAATCCAAATCCGAAGAAACTTCATGAGCCGAGTCCTATAGGAACCTCATGAACCTTAAATCTAAATCCAATGGAACTTCATGAGTCTAGTCCTCTCGGCACCCCATGAACCTTAAATCCAAATCCAAATGAACTTCATGAGTCTAGTCCTCTAG
The DNA here is from genome assembly GCA_033398695.1 of Orobanche coerulescens. Classification (NCBI taxonomy): domain Eukaryota; kingdom Viridiplantae; phylum Streptophyta; class Magnoliopsida; order Lamiales; family Orobanchaceae; genus Orobanche; species Orobanche coerulescens. The sequence goes on from CM065806.1 coordinate 112,310,862, forward strand.
GAACCTCATGAACCTTTAATCCAAATTCGAAGGAACCTCATGAGCCTAGTCCTGTAGGAACCTCATTAACCTTAAATCCAAATCCAAAGCAACTTCATGAGCTTAGTCGTCTAGGAACCTCATGAACCTTTAATCTAAATCCGAAGAAACTTCATGAGCCTAGTTCTCTAGGAACTCCATGAACCTTAAATCCAAATCCAAAAGAACTTCATGAGCCTAGTCCTCTAGGAACCTCATGAACCTTAAATCCAAATCCAATGGAACCATGAGCCTAGTCCTCAAGGAACCTCATAAACCTTAAATCCAAATATGGAACTTCACGAGCCTAGTCCTCTAGGCACCTCACGAACCTTAAATCCAAATCCAAAGGAACTTCATGAGCCTAGTCCTCTACTAACCTCATGAACCTTTAATCCAAATCCAAAAGAACTTCATAAGTCTAGTCCTCTAGGAACCTCATGAATCTTAAATGAAATTCATAGGAACAACATGAGCCTAGTCCTCTGGGAACCTCATGAACCTTTAATCCAAATCCGAAGGAACTTCATGAGCCTAGTCCTATAGGAACCTCATGAACCTTAAATCTAAATACAATTAAACTTCATGAGCCTAATTGTCTAAGAACCTCTTGAACCTTTAATCCAAATCCAAAGGAACTTCATGAGTGTAGTCATCTAGGAACCTCATGAATCTTAAATGAAATTCAAAGGAGCTTCACGAGCCTAGTCCTCTAGGAACCTCATGAATCTTAAATCCAAATCCAATGGTACTTCATCACCCTAGGTCTCTAGGAACCTCATGAACCTTAAATCCAAATCCAATAGAACTTCATGAGCCTAGTCCTATAAGAACCTCATAAACCATAAATCCAAAAGCAATGGAACTTCATGAGCCTAGTCCTCTAGGTACCTCATGAACCTTAAATCCAAATCCAAAGGAACTCCATGAGCCTAGTCCTCTAGGAACCTCATGAACCTTTAATCCAAATCCAAAGGAACTTCATGATGAGACTAGTCCTCTAGGAACCTCATGAACCTTAAAACCATATCCAAAGGAACTTTATAAGCCTAGTCCTCAAGGAACCTCATGAACCTTTAATCCAACTCGGAAGGAACTTCATGAGCTTAGTCCTCTAGGAACCTCATGAACCTATAATCTAAATTGAAGCAACTTTATGTGCCTAGTCCTCTAGGAACCTTATGAACCTTAAATCTAAATTCAATTGAATTTCATGAGCCTAATTGTCTACGAACCTCGTGAACCATAAATGCAAATCTAATGGAATTTCATGAGCCTAGTCCTCTATTAACCTCCGAACCTTTAATCCAAATCCAAATGAACTTCATAAGCCTAGTCCTCTAGAAACCTTGTAAACCTTTAATCTAAATTTGAAGTAACTTCATGAACATTTAATCAAAATCCAAAAACTTCATGAGCCTAGTCCTCTAGGAACCTCGTGAACCTTAAATGTAAACTCAGATGAACTTCTTGAGTCTAGTCCTCCAGGAACCTCATGAACCTTAAATCCAAATCCAATGGAACATCATGAGCCTAGTCCTCTAGGAACCTCATGAACCTTAAATCTAAATTCAATGGAACTTCATGAGCCTAGTCCTCTAGGTACCCCATGAACCTTAAATCTAAATCGAAGGAACTTCATGAGTCTAGTCCTCTTGGAACCTCATGAACCTTTAATCCAAATTCGAAGGATCCTAATGAGCCTAGTCTTGTAGGAACCTCTTTAACCTTAAATCCAACTCCAAACCAACTTGATGAGCCTAGTTCTCTAGGAACCTCATGAACCTTTAATCCAAATCCGAATGAACTTCATGAGCCTAGTCTTCTAGGAACCTAATGAACCTTTAATCCAAATCCGACGGAACTTCTTGAGCCTAGTTCTCTAGGAACTCCATGGACCTTTAATCTAAATCTAAAAGAACTTCATGAGTCTAGTCCTCTAGGAACTTCATGAACCTTAAATCCAAATCCAATGGAACCATGAGCTTAGTCCTCAAGGAACCTCATAAACCTTAAATCCAAATCCAATGGAACTTCATGAGCCTAGTCCTCTAGGTACCTCATTAACCTTAAATCCAAATCCAAGGTAACATCATGAGTCTAGTCCTCTAGGAACCTCATGAACCTTTAATCCAAATTCGAAGGATCCTCATGAGCCTAGTCACATGCGAACCTCGTAAACCTTAAATCCAAATCCAAAGCAACTTCACGAGCCTAGTTATCTAGGAACCTCATGAACCTTTAATCCAAATCCGAAGGAACTTCATGAGCCTAGTCTTCTAGGAACCCAATGAACCTTTAATCCAAATCCGACGAAACTTCTTGAGCCTAGTTCTCTAGGAACTCCATGGACCTTTAATCCAAATCTAAAAGAACTTCATGAGCCTAGTCCTCTAGGAACCTCATGAACCTTAAATCCAAATCCAATGGAACCATGAGCCTAGTCTTCAAGGAACCTCATAAACCTTAAATCCAAATCCAATGGAACTTCATGAGCCTACTCCTCTAGGTACCTCATTAACCTTAAATCCAAATCCAAGGTAACTTCATGAGCCTAGTCCTATAGGAACCTCATTAACCTTAAATCCAAATCGAAAGGAACTTCATGAGCCTAGTCCTATAGGAACCTCATTAACCTTTAATCCAAATCCAAAAGAACTTCACGAGCCTAGTTCTCTAGGAACCTCATGAAACTTAAATCCAAATCCAATGGAACTTCATGAGCCCAGTCCTATATGAACCTCATGAACCTTAAATCCAAACTCAAAGGAACTTCTTGAGTCTAGTCCTCTAAGAACCTTATGAAACTTAAATCCAAATCGAATGGAACTTCATGAGCTTATTCCTTTAGGAACCTCATGAACCTTAAATCCAAATTCAAATGAACTTCTTGAGTCTAGTCCTCTAGAAACCTCTTGAGCATTTAATCCAAATCCGAAGAAACTTCATGAGCCGAGTCCTATAGGAACCTCATGAACCTTAAATCCAAATCCAAAGAAACTTCATGATCATACTCCTCTAGAAACCTCATGAATCTTTAATCCAAATCCGAAGGAACTTCATGAGCCTAGTCCTCTAGGAACCTCATAAACCTTAAATCTAAATCCAATGGAACTTCATGAGTCTAGTCCTCTCGGCACCCCATGAACCTTAAATCCAAATCCAAATGAACTTCATGAGTCTAGTCCTCTAGGAACCTCATGAACCTTTAATCCAAATTCGAAGGAACCTCATGAGCCTAGTCCTGTAGGAACCTCATTAACCTTAAATCCAAATCCAAAGCAACTTCATGAGCTTAGTCGTCTAGGAACCTCATGAACCTTTAATCTAAATCCGAAGAAACTTCATGAGCCTAGTTCTCTAGGAACTCCATGAACCTTAAATCCAAATCCAAAAGAACTTCATGAGCCTAGTCCTCTAGGAACCTCATGAACCTTAAATCCAAATCCAATGGAACCATGAGCCTAGTCCTCAAGGAACCTGATAAACCTTAAATCCATATATGGAACTTCACGAGCCTAGTCCTCTAGGCACCTCACGAACCTTAAATCCAAATCCAAAGGAACTTCATGAGCCTAGTCCTCTACTAACCTCATGAACCTTTAATCCAAATCCAAAAGAACTTCATAAGTCTAGTCCTCTAGGAACCTCATGAATCTTAAATGAAATTCATAGGAACAACATGAGCCTAGTCCTCTGGGAACCTCATGAACCTTTAATCCAAATCCGAAGGAACTTCATGAGCCTAGTCCTATAGGAACCTCATGAACCTTAAATCTAAATACAATTAAACTTCATGAGCCTAATTGTCTAAGAACCTCTTGAACCTTTAATCCAAATCCAAAGGAACTTCATGAGTGTAGTCATCTAGGAACCTCATGAATCTTAAATGAAATTCAAAGGAGCTTCACGAGCCTAGTCCTCTAGGAACCTCATGAATCTTAAATCCAAATCCAATGGTACTTCATCACCCTAGGTCTCTAGGAACCTCATGAACCTTAAATCCAAATCCAATAGAACTTCATGAGCCTAGTCCTATAAGAACCTCATAAACCATAAATCCAAAAGCAATGGAACTTCATGAGCCTAGTCCTCTAGGTACCTCATGAACCTTAAATCCAAATCGAAAGGAACTCCATGAGCCTAGTCCTCTAGGAACCTCATGAACCTTTAATCCAAATCCAAAGGAACTTCATGATGAGACTAGTCCTCTAGGAACCTCATGAACCTTAAAACCATATCCAAAGGAACTTTATAAGCCTAGTCCTCAAGGAACCTCATGAACCTTTAATCCAACTCGGAAGGAACTTCATGAGCTTAGTCCTCTAGGAACCTCATGAACCTATAATCTAAATTGAAGCAACTTTATGAGCCTAGTCCTCTAGGAACCTTATGAACCTTAAATCTAAATTCAATTGAATTTCATGAGCCTAATTGTCTACGAACCTCGTGAACCATAAATGCAAATCTAATGGAATTTCATGAGCCTAGTCCTCTATTAACCTCCTGAACCTTTAATCCAAATCCAAATGAACTTCATAAGCCTAGTCCTCTAGAAACCTTGTAAACCTTTAATCTAAATTTGAAGTAACTTCATGAACATTTAATCAAAATCCAAAAAAACTTCATGAGCCTAGTCCTCTAGGAACCTCGTGAACCTTAAATGTAAACTCAGATGAACTTCTTGAGTCTAGTCCTCCAGGAACCTCATGAACCTTAAATCCAAATCCAATGGAACATCATGAGCCTAGTCCTCTAGGAACCTCATGAACCTTAAATCTAAATTCAATGGAACTTCATGAGCCTAGTCCTCTAGGTACCCCATGAACCTTAAATCTAAATCCAAAGGAACTTCATGAGTCTAGTCCTCTTGGAACCTCATGAACCTTTAATCCAAATTCGAAGGATCCTAATGAGCCTAGTCTTGTAGGAACCTCTTTAACCTTAAATCCAACTCCAAACCAACTTGATGAGCCTAGTTCTCTAGGAACCTCATGAACCTTTAATCCAAATCCGAATGAACTTCATGAGCCTAGTCTTCTAGGAACCTAATGAACCTTTAATCCAAATCCGACGGAACTTCTTGAGCCTAGTTCTCTAGGAACTCCATGGACCTTTAATCTAAATCTAAAAGAACTTCATGAGTCTAGTCCTCTAGGAACTTCATGAACCTTAAATCCAAATCCAATGGAACCATGAGCTTAGTCCTCAAGGAACCTCATAAACCTTAAATCCAAATCCAATGGAACTTCATGAGCCTAGTCCTCTAGGTACCTCATTAACCTTAAATCCAAATCCAAGGTAACATCATGAGTCTAGTCCTCTAGGAACCTCATGAACCTTTAATCCAAATTCGAAGGATCCTCATGAGCCTAGTCCTGCATTTAACCTCGTAAACCTTAAATCCAAATCCAAAGCAACTTCACGAGCCTAGTTATCTAGGAACCTCATGAACCTTTAATCCAAATCCGAAGGAACTTCATGAGCCTAGTCTTCTAGGAACCCAATGAACCTTTAATCCAAATCCGACGAAACTTCTTGAGCCTAGTTCTCTAGGAACTCCATGGACCTTTAATCCAAATCTAAAAGAACTTCATGAGCCTAGTCCTCTAGGAACCTCATGAACCTTAAATCCAAATCCAATGGAACCATGAGCCTAGTCTTCAAGGAACCTCATAAACCTTAAATCCAAATCCAATGGAACTTCATGAGCCTACTCCTCTAGGTACCTCATTAACCTTAAATCCAAATCCAAGGTAACTTCATGAGCCTAGTCCTATAGGAACCTCATTAACCTTAAATCCAAATCCAAAGGAACTTCATGAGCCTAGTCCTATAGGAACCTCATTAACCTTTAATCCAAATCCAAAAGAACTTCACGAGCCTAGTTCTCTAGGAACCTCATGAAACTTAAATCCAAATCCAATGGAACTTCATGAGCCCAGTCCTATATGAACCTCATGAACCTTAAATCCAAACTCAAAGGAACTTCTTGAGTCTAGTCCTCTAAGAACCTTATGAAACTTAAATCCAAATCGAATGGAACTTCATGAGCTTATTCCTTTAGGAACCTCATGAACCTTAAATCCAAATTCAAATGAACTTCTTGAGTCTAGTCCTCTAGAAACCTCTTGAGCATTTAATCCAAATCCGAAGAAACTTCATGAGCCGAGTCCTATAGGAACCTCATGAACCTTAAATCTAAATCCAATGGAACTTCATGAGTCTAGTCCTCTCGGCACCCCATGAACCTTAAATCCAAATCCAAATGAACTTCATGAGTCTAGTCCTCTAGGAACCTCATGAACCTTTAATCCAAATTCGAAGGAACCTCATGAGCCTAGTCCTGTAGGAACCTCATTAACCTTAAATCCAAATCCAAAGCAACTTCATGAGCTTAGTCGTCTAGGAACCTCATGAACCTTTAATCTAAATCCGAAGAAACTTCATGAGCCTAGTTCTCTAGGAACTCCATGAACCTTAAATCCAAATCCAAAAGAACTTCATGAGCCTAGTCCTCTAGGAACCTCATGAACCTTAAATCCAAATCCAATGGAACCATGAGCCTAGTCCTCAAGGAACCTCATAAACCTTAAATCCAAATATGGAACTTCACGAGCCTAGTCCTCTAGGCACCTCACGAACCTTAAATCCAAATCCAAAGGAACTTCATGAGCCTAGTCCTCTACTAACCTCATGAACCTTTAATCCAAATCCAAAAGAACTTCATAAGTCTAGTCCTCTAGGAACCTCATGAATCTTAAATGAAATTCATAGGAACAACATGAGCCTAGTCCTCTAGGAACCTCATGAAAATTTAATCCTAATCCGAAGGAACTTCATGAGCCTAGTCCTATAGGAACCTCATGAACCTTAAATCTAAATCCAATTAAACTTCATGAGCCTAATTGTCTAAGAACCTCTTGAACCTTTAATCCAAATCCAAAGGAACTTCATGAGTGTAGTCCTCTAGGAACCTCATGAATCTTAAATGAAATTCAAAGGAACTTCACGATCCTAGTCCTCTAGGAACATCATGAACCTTAAATCCAAATCCAATGGTACTTCATCACCCTAGATCTCTAAAAACCTCATGAACCTTACATCCAAATCTAAAGGAACTTCATGAGCCTAGTCCTCTAGGAACTTCATTAAACGTAAATCCAAATTTAATGGAACTTCATGAGCCTAGTCCTCTAGGAACTTCATGAGCTTAGTCCTCTAAGAACCTCATGAACCTTAAATCCAAATTCAAAGGAACTTCTTGAGTCTAGTTTGTTGTGTCAAGAATTAACACCTTCCGACCGGCGATCGCCTCGGAGGTCGGGCGACCGAGTCACTGCCGAGCGGCCGAGGCAGACCTGCCGACCAGCGACCAGGCGACCGAGCCTTTACCCAGTGGACAAGCTACATCGGCCAACCGAAGGTCCCAGGACAAGTCCCGGTACCGAGCGATCGACCTCAGATACGATCGCCTCTCGGTACTCGGCGACCGACTCCTGGCGATCGACTAATGGACGATCCTCTCTCGGCATCTGCCGACCGACCCTTGGCGACATACAAGCGGACGACCATCCCTCGACACCTGCCGACCGACCCTTGGTGACCAACCAATGCCGACCCTCAGCACCTGGCCGATGGCGACCTCGGATGATCAGCTAGAGACGACCGCCTCATGTCGATCAGCACCGATGGCCATCCAGTCGGCAAAGACCGAGCCTCAAGATTGGCACCACGTGCAAGGACCGAGACAAGATCCGCAAATCTCGGGCCATTGACCACAGCCTGGCAGAATCTCTCCACCAGCCGACAAGCCACCGAAAGCTGTCAGTAGGGCCGCCTTGTGACTTTGATTCCGCCGAAAGCTGTCAGTAGGGCCGCATGTGGCTGACTCGGGACGCGTGTTGGCTCCTTATTGGACCGCCCAGCTGGCACCAGCCACTGCATTGGACTTTATACGGACTGCCAGCCACTACCTTGGACTTTAGCCCGATAGCCCAGGAGATCGTCCCATTATAATATTGGCCGGCAGACGATCGCCCCTGTTAGGAATACTTGTTAGATTTTGATGATGTCATTAATTTAAAATCAAATGTTTATTAATTGGCGAAATGTAAGGAAGAACCAAATGAGTATCATCCATAGGCCAAAATGTGTTAAGTATAAAATTGGCAAAGTGTAAAGAAGAACCAAATGAGTATCTTCTGTAGGCCAAAGTTAGTTAGGCTGAAAATCGGCTAAGTACTAAAGTACAGTCTAGTCTATCAGAGAAGTACAAATTGACTTCAATCGAGTAGCCACAGTCAACTAAAATTTATCGAGAAGTTTGACCAGATGCGGTCGAGGAACCTCGTGGAAGTCACACGATCGGACAAGTCTCAAACGATATACCGAGACGACTTACCCGCAGAGGAGTAAGCCGCACATCGCCTACTCAACTACACCTAGTACTCCAAGTCCACGTCGGCATGCTTTGAAAAGTCAAATATTACTAAAGCTCACATGCAACGTGAAGAGACAAATTGGAGTGATTCCCGCAAGAGATATGATTTATTTAAATCATCGACCCACCGTGAAGACTTTAATCCTTTTATATTCAAAAGATTCGGCGCTCACATGCGAAGTCATCACAACGGTCGGAAGATGAAATTAAATAATGGGAATACAGCCTTGCAACGTTCAGAAAAGATTAAACAATGAAGTCTCTCTCCAACGGACGGATTTGTTCAGATTTGCAACGGCTACAAGGAAGAAGCTCAGAGATCGTGATCTATATATATCCAGAGATTTGAAACTGAGCAATCTACCGGTGCGAACATATACTCTAAGCGATCAAAGCAAACCAAGCAATCCTAAGCAAACAAATAGCATCGAGAAAAAGAGCAGATCCAAAAGTTCATATTCAAGGAAGCTCTTTAGTTGGAGAAGACAAACACTCTTGTCTTTAAATCTTGAGTAAGGGGTACTTCACTGGTTGAAGTAGCAGACTGTAAAGGCATCCGAGGATCGAGGATCAAGAGGTGCAAGGCAGTCAAGTTTGTGTACAACGGCACGGAATTCCACTGGTTGGAAGCTGTTGTAGTGTGTAGTAAATCACTGTAATATTTATCACTGGTTGAGAATTATAGTGAATTCATCTCCAACTGGTTTGGAGAAAAGTGGATTAGTAGAGGATTACCCCACCTCTGAGACCACTATAAACTGCCTGTGTCATTTACTATTTTACCGCATCATACTCTAGCCGCTGCATCCATTGTTAAGTGTTTCATTAAGTTAATTTATATTTGTCATCACCGACTTCCGCACATATCCAAGAACAAACGACTCCTAGTCATTTGTTTGATCATCACCAAGAAACTCACTCTTCGAGAAAAAGAGTTCAAGAGTTTCAACAAGTCTATTCACCCCCCCCCCTCTAGACTTGTTTCTGGACGACTTGTGACCTACAAGTGGTATCAGAGAGGTTGGTTCATTTTTTTCACGAACCAGATCTATTAAGATATATATCTTATCTCTCACGTTATAATGGAACACATGCACTCTAGACTACTGTCTTTTCGGTTGACGAGTATGATCTACGGAAGATAAGAATGCAGGCACATTTATCTTCAATCCATGACGACATGTGGTGCATCATTGAAGATGGTCCATTCATTTTCGAGAAGGACAACACGCCCAAGAAATCGCACTGGGAGGCCCGAAAAGATTCCTAAGAAGAGAACCGAGCCGACCCCGAAGAGAGAAAGGCGCCAATCTTGACAACGGGCCGAGATGTGTCTGTACCAAACTCTTGACAAATCCACAATGGTCAAGATCAAAAATTGTAAGAATGCCAAAGAGATATGGGACACATTAGCTCTAATGTGTGAAGGAACGGAGCGATCAAGGAAAACAAGTTGTCAATAGCTATCCAAAAGTTTGACAACTTTAAAATGAAGAATGGAGAATCAATAGACCAAGTGGACACAAGGTTCATTGAAATTATCAATGAAATCAACTCCTGGGCAAGACTTATGGCAACAGGGAAATGGCACTCAAGGTCCTCGATCTCTAAATCCGAATGGAGCATGAAGGTCTGTAGCTATGAGAGAGTCCAAAGACTGAATAAGATAAAGATTCAGGAGTCGTTTCTCGATCTAAAGGCTTATGAGTTCGAGCTTCCAAGCTCATCCTCAATCGAGCTGCAGAGAAGGGAATCGCATTTGCGGCCTGAGTCCCTGCTAAGAGCACATCGATGTAAAACCTCCAAATCCGCTAGACTTTGAGGAGGAAATGGCTTTCATCATGCAAAGATTCGGTAACTTCGGGAAGAACTACTCCAAGTATAAGAAAAACTACAAGGAGAATCCCGAAGAAACCAAAGTTTGGAAGGCTGGAAAGTTGAATGTTACAATCACACAAGATAGGACACATCCAAATGGATTGTCCCGAGCTCAAGAAGGATGAAACCAAAAAGGAGGTGGCGAAAGGAAGACAAGAAAAGCTCTCATCGGAGAAGACCAGGAGCATGTCGAATCAAGCGGCGGCTTCTTTTACGATGACGACGAGGAATATGATTGCACGATGGCAAACTTGGCTGATGAAGAGGTAACCTCTAAACCTACCGGTTCAAATAATAGCTCGGCCATGTCGCAAGATATGGATTTACATGAATCGGTAAATCAATTATTCAAAGATTTTGAAACACTTAAATCGCACATCAAGTCAGACACAGAGAAGACTAAGCCGCAAGATGAGAATAGCGGTGAAAAATGATTTTGAAAAACTCAGTCTAGATTTAAATAAGACCGAGACAAATACGGTGATTTTAAAACCGTGCAAGTGCCAATACAAATTTGAGATAGACCGCTAAATATTTTACTTAAAGAAAAGTCACCGCACTTGCTCATGCCAAATGAGTTTACTAAGCCGCACGATAAATAAAACTCGGCGCAGAAATAACCTCCTGAAAGCGTCGTTAACCACGACGAATTGTGTACTAACAAGAGGCCACTATATTCCAGATCGGGCCTTGGATATGATCCTCACACTCCCTCTAGTTCTAAAACCACTTTCATCAAGGGAGAAACAATGGTCTCATTGCTGAGCCTGTGTATAAACCGAGTTTCAAAAGCAGGCAAATGAAGTCAAACATCTAGCCGCAATGAGTTACACTGCATGACCCACCTAGACAGGCGACTAGGCGGTGGCCCAGGCAAAAGCAGCAGCCCAGACAACATGCCCACTATTACCAACAACTCCCTAAAAATAGATTTCATAATGGGAGGGGCAGATGGAAACCTCAAGGTTATCCAAATTACCAAAACGAACAAGTGTGGAGACCACAAAGGTTTAACAAATGGTCTCAGCCTAGATTTAGAAATGGCCCACACTATTTTGAGGAATATCCGGTATACAATCCAACCAGGAGATTTAGACCTCGACCACAGGCACCGTATAAGGGTTATAATAATAATAACAATTCATATAATCCAAGGAGAAATCAATTCTCCAGGAAACCCACTAACCCCAAAGGACCCACACAAATTTGGGTACCTAAATCTCTGCTTGTTTAATTGCAGAAAAGGTGGAAGGACTACAACCACATCTCCTCAAGCTCAAATTTTGGAAGTGAAGAGTGGTTTGTAGACTCTGGATGCTCAAGGCACATGACCGGGAACAAGAAGATGCTGACCAAATATATCAAGGAAAGAGGTCCCGATGTAACCTTTGGAGATAGCTCTAGAGGACAGACAAAAGGCTTTGGAGAGCTGCACCGAGGAAACATTGTAATATCCAAAGTCCATTATGTCAAAGGTCTCAAATACAACCTCCTGAGCATAAGCCGCTGCGACGAGAAGAATCTAGTAGTCTTCACCATCTTGAAGTGTATGGTGATAGACATCTTATCTGGAGAAATAAAGCTACAAGGTTTCCGAAGAAGAGATGTATACATGATTGATTGGAACACAGAACACCTAACTCTGTTTTCTATCCAAGACTGTAGGCGAGAATGGATGGTTGTGGCACAAAAGACTATGTCACCCGAACTTCAAAGCCATCAACAAGATTAGCTCTCGGAAGCTGGTCGAGGACTTCCAAATGAAGCATTCAAGAAGGAAGCACTCGTGATGCATGTCGAAGGGAAAGCACTAAGGCGTCGTTCAAGCCGCAGGACTACAACGCTCACAACAAGGATCTTAGATCTACTCCACATGGATCTATTTGGTCCTATCAAGCCAAGGACTTTGAGCGGCGAAAGCATGCTCTTGTGATTGTAGATGACTATTCAAGGTACACTTGGATCATTTTTCTATACAAGAAAAGTGAAACCTTGACCAAGTTACGAGGCTGAGAAGGATCGAGAATGAGAAATCCCTCTCCATAATCAAGATCGATCGATAGAGGAGGAGAGTTTCTCAACAAGGCGATAAGCGATTTCGGCGATCGAGAATGGGATCCGGCATGAGCTCTGCGGCCCGTGACGCCCAGTGAGAATGGTGTTCTTGAAAGAAGGAGCAGAACCACGAAGGAAGCGGCAAGGTCCATGATTGCGAAGCGGACCTACCCAAAAGGTTACGGGTGAAGCTGCATCAACATGACTGTCACACCTGCACAGAGTATGATAGTAGGGAGACATGGCAAAACTCCTATGAGGTTTGGAATAATAGAACTCCTCCGTTGCTTACTTTCATGTTTTTGGTTGTAAGTGTTTCATCCACAACAACGGTAAAACACAGCTAAATGCCTTTGATGCTAAAACTGATGATGGTCTATTTATGGGATATTCCCAAAGAAGCAAGGCATATAGAGTTTTCAACAAAAGAACCTTAGTTGTGGAGGAAACACCCCATGTTGTTTTTGATGAATCTACTGTTGAGTACAGGAAACAACTTGAGCAAATTGAGAACAAGCTCAAGTCAGCAACCCTTGAAGAAGTCATTGTACATGACACTGGAATGGTGGACTCACCTACAGATCAGCCTGATGACCCAACTGCAGCCGATGAAGACCCAACTGCAGATCAGACAGGATCACCAAACCTATCTGATCCAGTTGCTGCTGAAGAAGACCCAGCCGGAGCTGACAAAGACTCATCTGCAGTCCAGAACCAAGCTGCAGATGACAAAGCGGTAGCTGATCGATTGCACTTAATCCACAGATGCAGATAACCACGAGCAATCCAACAGGGGGAACAAACCCGAAGAGGACGAGATCCCCAAATGGCTCAAGGATCATCCAATTCGGCAAATTATCGGAAAGTTGGTGATGGAGTAAAGACAAGACAGTAAACCCTACCATCAGGAATGGCAATGTTCTCATGTTTCATGTCGCAAATTGAACCCAAGCCGACAGAACAAGCCTTGGAAGATTATTCATGTATTAATGCCATGCAAGAGGAATTGGAGCAGATGGAGAGAAACAATGTTTGGGAACTAATGCAGACCTAATCACAAGAAAGTTATTGGCACCAAATGGGTGTATAAAAACAAGAGTGATGAAGACGGAGCTGTTGTCGGGAATAAAGCGACTCGTAGCAAAAGGATATGCACAATGTGAGGGAATAGATTTTGATGAAACTTATGCACTGTTGCAAGATTAGAAGCCATCAGACTATTCCTCGCATATGCCGCATTAAAGGATTTTGAAGTCTACCAAATGGATGTGAAAAGTGCGTTTCGAATGGAATCCTAGAAGAAGAAGTCTATGTAGAGCAACCCCGTGTTTTGTCAAAGGAGACAAAGTCTATAAGTCATTAAAAGCTCGTATGGACTCAAGCAAGCACCGAGAGCATGGTATGAAACACTGTCTGTGTTTCTTGAGAAAAATGGATTTTGCAAAGGAAAAGTGGACAAGACCCTATTTAGAGTGGAGCACGAAGGCCACATTCTAATAGTTGATTTATGTGGATGACATCATATTCGGGTCAACCAATCCAGAACTTTGTGAGAAATTCTCCAACCTCATGCAAGGAGAATTCGAGATGAGTATGATGGGAAAGCTTAACTTCTTTCTCGGATTACAAGTTAGCGAGATGGAAAAAGGAATTTTCATCAACCAGCAAAGTATACCGAGATCTCATCAAGAGATATGGAATGGAATCACCAAACTGCAAGAATTCCAATGAGCACAAGTACTCACTGGATGCACGAGGCGGAATATCGGTTGACTCAACCCACTACGAGAGGACTCATCGGATCTCTTCATGCCTAAATCGCAAGGAGCCGGACATATCATATGCAGTTGGAGTTTGTGCAAGATTCCAGTCCAAGCCGAAGCAATCACACCTAGATGCAGCTAAGAGAATAATCAAGTACCTAAAGTCTACCATTAATGTTGGACTATGGTACCCCAAAGATGACAACTTCGAGCTATCAGGATACTCAGATGCGGATTTCGACGGATGCAAAATCAATAGGAAGAGCACTAGTGGAACGTGTCAATTCCTAGGAACCAGACTGATATCCTGGTTTAGCAAGAAGCAGGTTTCTAACTCTATCTCCACTACAGAGTCAGAATACCTAGCTGCAGGTAGCTGTTGTGCACAGATCCTATGGATCAGACAACAATTAAGGGACTACAATATTATTGCCAACGAAGTTCCTATATGGTGTGACAACAATAGTGCTATTGCAATAACCAACAATCCGGTTTTGCACTCAAGGGCGAAGCACATTGACGTTAAGCACCATTTCATTCGAGACCACGTGCTTAACAAAAGGGTTAGAGTTGAAAGAGTCGGCCTGAGACTACCAAATAGGTGACATCTTCACCAAACCCCGCCAAGAGAGATTCCTAGAGCCGAGCAGAGACCTTGGATTACTAGATTGGGAATCTAGTTAAAGCAAGTTGAAGGAAGGACGAACCCCAGAATCGGCTAAGCCGATGCAAAGTAGAAGACGAAGACCGGTCGGAGCAACTTAGCAGCATGAGAACACCGGCGAGAAGTCAAACTCACTGTAGCAGAGCGGTCAACAACGAATCGGACAGCTAAGTTCTCTAAACTAATCTCTAAATTTTTAATTATAATCTGCCATATTTATAATATTATTTTGGCTTAAGAAATAGCATTTAAAATACATTTTATAAGCCAAGTGGCAATTTTAAATACACGCGTCACACGCCCATTTAATTAACATCTACGGTGGCAATCGAATCAACCGTCAAATTTTAAATGGGGCCACCGATTCAAATTTGAAATTCAAAAGAATATGAAAAGGCGTACCACCGTTTAAACTTATAATAAACTAATCCAAACGTCACTTCATCTTCTTTATAAGGAAGAAAACCCTTTCACTTTCCTCTTTACGCTTTCAGAAACCCTAAAAATTTACAGAGCAAAATACACACTAAATCCTAAAATCTTTTTGCAGAAATGGCATCTGTTGACGGAGCAAACTTAAAGGCGATGAAGGACCAGGTTATCTTTTCCATGGTCGTCGATTTCGAAGGATTACTGGAAGCAAATCTAGACGACTTTGATATGCTCGACTTAATCCGAGCGATGAAACTGAACGGCATCTACCCGTTTCTTGAAATCAACCCTCAACACTTGTTCAAAGAAGATGTGGTTGAATTTTACCGCAACGCGTACCTGATTCAGCACCAGATTCAGAGCACGGTCGGTGGAGTACAAGTCACCATAGATACAGAGAAGATTCGCTCTGTATTCGGGATGAAAAATCGCGGTTTGGCGGTCGAAGCACTCAAACAATCACCCGCCGAAACGTGGAAGACGATTAAGCTTGAAAATGTCCCTGAGAAGTTGAAATTTACGGCGAAAAGAAATGAGTTGAAAAGAGTTTACCGAGTCGCTCTGGATATCACAAATAAGATAGTCATGGGAATGGCAGGAAGCTATGACCAACTATCATCCTCAAAGTTCATGGTATTGGGTGCGCTAATTCAGCGAGAGGAAGTTGACTGGGCCGATTACATTTTTAGGCAACTTGTTCGCGAGGTGAACAAGGTCGAATGGCTCGAGGAAGAGAAGAAGTTCAAGACTAAGTTGGCGTTCGGAACGCATCTTAGTTGGTTCTTGGAGCAGACTGGAGTGGCCAAGGGAAACATCGACACTTTCCACCCGAACAAGAGGCTTGGTCATATGGACCATGATAAGAAAAAGGTTGGAGTCACTGGGAGGGCAGCCCAGATATTGAAGGACTTACCAGACTCAAGCTATTGCCCAAGGTACGATCTATCAGACTCGGACCAACCTGCAGCTGAGGTCGGAACTGCAGTCGAGTCCGAGCATGAGTCTGATGATACTCCAATCGCCATCCGTTTTAAGAGAAGGGGACCAGCCCCAGAAGGACCTTCCAACCTGCAGTCATCACCTGAACCCTCTCCAAAGAGGCCAAGGAAGCTGCAGATTGAAGGAGAGCAACTCGAGCGGCATACCACCATCGATTCGTCTCCACTCACCTGACTTACGCACTGCACACCGAAACCAGAATTGTACTGTCATTACTCCTCCCGTATACATGACCGAAGAAGAGGAAGCAGGTCTTGTCATATCTATCCTGAAGCGATTACTCATTCAATCATTAGAAAATAACACTTTTAATCTTTCCATAGAACAACTTCAGCTTGTCAAGCCACAAGCAGAAAAACATTCTTTTGTCAATATTTTTAAGGAGTGGAAAACTCTTAAAACCATGTCCTTTTCAAATTTTCAAATTTTTATTGAAACTAGTGGTTGGGATTACCCCCAAGCCACGGAGGATGTTCTGACTGATTTTTGCAAGGAGTCAGATTTAACCTTACTCCTCCAGGATAACTGGTTCATGTCACACTTTGAGACTAACATGGACCATTTTATCCACTCTATAATGTTGAGTATTTTTTATGGTACTTTTGGAGAAGAGGAGGAAGAGAAAGAAGAAAAAGAGATTAGAATAGAAGAAGTTGATGAAGAGAATGAAATTATCAATTTGGTTGAGGAGGATGAAGAAGCAAAAGAAAAACAAGAAGAAAACATACCAGTTGAAAAGGAGACAGAGGAAATTGAAAAAACAGAAGAAGTGGAAGATGAGGAAGATGAAGAAGAAGGAGAAGAAGTGGAGCAAGAAAAAGAAGAAGAAAATAAGGCTGATGATGATGATGAAGGAGAGAAGGAAAAAGATGATGCTAAGGATGATCATGATGATGGAGGTGAAGGAGGAGCTGGTGTGGCGGCTGGAGAAGAGAGAGAAAAAGATGAGGAGAAAGAAAAAGAGAAATCTGATGAAGAAGAAGGGAAAGAGGAAGAAAGAGAAAAGGAGCCAGAGAAGGAGCCAGAGCCTACCAACGAAGGCTGCAGATAGGATTGTTGTGCCTCCCGGTACACGGCCTAGATGCGAGCCGGGCAGAGGACTCAAGGTCAGGCACCCCAGAGAAGACTCTATCTGACCTCCCTGCTGCAGACAGGAGCCTGCAGTCGAGTGGCTCCCTTGCTGAAGGATCATGAGAACACTCCCCATCAGCTCAGTTATCACCCAACATGACTGAGCTGATCAAGCAGATTGTCAGAGACACCATTGGGGAGCTGCTGTCAACACAGGTCACTCCTGACCTTCAACAGATAAATGCCAAGATTGACACCTTGCTGCAAAGACAGATCCCTCAGCCTCCTCCTCCTACAAATGAGAATGCCTTTTGGCATGTCATTGGATGAGCCGCATGGAGCAACAATTGACAACCCTCATTGATGGCAAAAAGGGGGAAGAGAGGATTCGGGGAAGGAAGAGAAATCGAAGTAAGAAAAAGGTGGATGTCCCGGCTTGAAGGACCATCTAGCACGAAGAGGAAGGAACCCGTAGATTCGGAAGACAAGGCCGACCACCTGAAGGGAAGCGAAGGACCAGAGGCGGCTTGAACCTACTCTTGAGTGGGAAGGTGCGGAGCTATGGTATGTGGAAGATTTTTGCCCACTTGAAGCTATTGAAATATGGGAGGCTGCTAGGAAGAAGTTCATCGAGACTTTTATGTAGGAACTTCTTCAGATGACAAACTCTCCCCACGGGAGATTTTCATCAAGCTGGATGGAAGCGATTCATCCCAAGCTTTGGGCTATTCTAAAGAAGCATGCAAAAGAACAAAAGCTTTTCCCATGATCCCTAAATTCGTAGTCAAGAAGCACCATCCGCATGGATGGTGAACTTGATGAACTACAACTACGGGAGGAAATCAAGCGAGTGCCTTGAAAACAAATTCGGATCGCGGGAGGAGCAGGACTTCGCGGCCTAGTGGTGAAAAGGAAGTATGGCCTTGCTCCAGTCAAGGTAAGACCCATTGGAGCCAAACCATTCAGACCTGCCAAGCAGCCTGTTCGAAGAGGCAGAGGAAGAGGCAGATGATTTTAATTATTTTCTTTCTTGTAATTTTATTTTTCTGTACTTAAAACATTCTTGTATAATTTCTATGATAAGTCAGAAAACTTTTATGAACAGTCTGTTGAATGACAATTTTCCAGTTGTCTCAATATTAGACTGATTTCAGTTTTGTCTTGCACTTAAGTGCAGACTTGGCCATTTGATTGCTTACTTAGTTTTGCCATCATCAAAATAGGGGGAATTTGTTAGGAATACTTGTTAGATTTTGATGATGTCATTAATTTAAAATCAAATGTTTATTAATTGGCGAAATGTAAGGAAGAACCAAATGAGTATCTTCCATAGGCCAAAATGTGTTAAGTATAAAATTGGCAAAGTGTAAAGAAGAACCAAATGAGTATCTTCTGTAGGCCAAAGTTAGTTAGGTGAAAATCGGCTAAGTACTAAAGTAAATTCTAGTCTATCAGAGAAGTACAGCCGACTTCAATCGAGTAGCCCCGTCAACTAAAATTTATCGAGAAGTTTGACCAGATCACTGAGGAACCTCGTGGAAGTCACCCGATCGGACAAGTCTCAAACAAGATACTGAGACGACTTACTGCAGAGGAGTAAGCCGCACATCGCCTACTCAACTACAGCCTAGTACTCCAAGTCCACGTCAGCATGCTTTGAAAAGTCAAATATTACGGAAAGCTCACATGCAACGTGAAGAGACAAATTGGAGTGATTCCCGCAAGAGATATGATTTATTTAAATCATCCTGACCCACCGTGAAGACTTTAATCCTTTTATATTCAAAAGATTCGGCGCTCACATGCAGAAGTCATCACAACGGTCGGAAGATGAAATTAAATAATGGGAATCCAGCCTTGCAACGTTCAGAAAAGATTAAACAATGAAGTCTCTCTCCAACGGACGGATTTGTTCAGATTTGCAACGGCTACAAGGAAGAAGCTCAGAGATCGTGATCTATATATATCCAGAGATTTGAAACTGAGCAAACTACCGGTGCGAACATATACTCTAAGCGATCAAAGCAAACCAAGCAATCCTAAGCAAACAAATAGCATCGAGAAAAAGAGCAGATCCAAAAGTTCATATTCAAGGAAGCTCTTTAGTTGGAGAAGACAAACACTCTTGTCTTTAAATCTTGAGTAAGGGGTACTTCTTGGTTGAAGTAGCATCAGTAAAGGCATCCGAGGATCGAGGATCAAGAGGTGCAAGGCGATCAAGTTTGTGTACAACGGCACGGAATTCCACCGGGTTGGAAGCTGTTGTAGTGTGTAGTGAATCAACGTAATATTTATCCTTTGGTTGAGAATTATAGTGAATTCATCTCCAATAGTTTGGAGAAAAGTGGATTAGTAGAGGATTACCCCACCTCCGAGACCACTATAAACCGCTGTGTCATTTACTATTTTACCGCATCATACTCTAGCCTTTGCATCCATTGTTAAGTGTTTCATTAAGTTAATTTATATTTGTCATCAGCTGACTTCCGCACATATCCAAGAACAAACGACTCCTAGTCATTTGTTTGATCATCAGCTGAAGAAACTCACTCTTCGAGAAAAAGAGTTCAAGAGTTTCAACAAGTCTATTCACCCCCCCCCCCCTCTAGACTTGTTTCTGGACGACTTGTGACCTACAGCCCCATTATTATAATGGCCGGAAGGCGATCGCCTGCTAGAGGACAGGACCCGGCTGACACTATATATACAAGGCTCCCAGCACTTGTCCAGGGACCGAAACTCTTCTGCACTAAACCGAAATTTTGGCACACAAAACACTCCGACTTCCTTCGGATTTCATACATCACAGAAGCAAAACATCAAGCACTTGGCTAATCTCCAACTCTTGGCAACAGCTATCATTCGGTCTTACTTCTCCCGGCCTCTCTCCTCGAGCAGACTATCGGCAGGGACGAAGAACACCGAGCTTCGCTTAAGAGCCGGATTAACAAAGTCTTTTTACACTCATTGTATTTAGATTTCTCTCATTAATACTTGTATCCACGAATATTCGTATTAATACCATCTCGCGAGAGCATTCAAGCCCGGGCCTAACAAACCCGGCAAATCTTGTATTATTTATCTTCTCTCGGAAGTGCTCCCACAATTATTGTTTGTTTTCCGTCTTCCAGCAGTATTAATCTTCGGATAAATATTTTGGGCAACAACAATTGGCGCTAGAAGGAGGGCATCCAACCCTCGAGTTTTTATACCTACCGTCCCGAAGAACACTCACTGTTCTCGGGGCAGATACTTGAAGTGACACTCACTGCACTTCAAAGAAATCCTTCAAAAATCATGTCTTCCGCCTCCGCGTCGAAGAAAGCCGCTGACCAGCCGGCCAGACCCCCTGTTCCGTCCCAGTCCGAGCCGCAGCTGATGGTGGAAGGTAGCCGCCGCGGTCAGAGACGCTTGATCCCGTCCCGGGACGGCGGCCCGAGCCTCTCGCTCGATCAGTTCCGAACCAATGAACAGATCGAAAAGGCCATAGCCGCCCTTCAGGGGCGACGGAGTGCTCTCAACGCACCTCCCGCTATCACCCCCTCGGCCTCCCGCCGGAAGTCCAAGCGGAAGCTCAAGGCGTTACTGGCCGAGCGAGCGCCAGGAGGCCCTCGCCCGCAAGGAGAGGCGCTCGGCAGCCGGGGCACCTCTGTCTTCGATCGCCTGGGCAGTGACCCGACCTGGCGACCGGGGCAGTCCGGCCCCAGCTACGAGACGACGGAGTTTGAGTTCGTCACCAGGAGATCGGCCTACCCGACTCCCAGAAGGCAACCCAGCCGCCTGGCTCCCGCTCGCCAAATTGCCGAGGTCGGTAGCAGCGGAGTCCGGAGATCGGTACACGATCGCCTCGGCTCCCGCTCCCAAAGCCGATCCGCAAGCAGCCGAGCCGCGGCGATTGCCGCTTTGCAACGTCAGCTCGACGACGTGAAAGCGCTCCTGGAATCCAGGGCAGGCGCCATGAAGACGATCGCCGCGCCAAGCGAGCCGCTCACGATCGACATCGAGCTCGCCCCGGTGCAGCACAAGATCGCTCCTCCTCAGACACCCGTGTACCAGGGGTGATCGGACCCCCAAACACACCTGCACAAGTTCAACATCTACATGACCGGGTGTGGGGCATCAGACGCGACCCGGTGCCGAATGTTCCCTCTGACGCTGGACGACCTCGCCCACCGGTGGTACACCTCATTGCCACCTCGGTCCATTGCCTCCTTCAACGAGCTGGCGCACGTCTTCACGGAACACTTCGCCACCAGGGTCGTCCGGCCAGAAGGTCGCTTTCGCATGATGCAAATCAAGCAAGGAGAAGAAGAGTCCGACTCGGACTACATCGACCGGGTAGACGTGATCATCCTCAACGGCGAGCCCGTAAGCGATGAGGCCGCCCTCTACGCGGTCCTAGGAGGTTTTCAGGGCTTCTCGCCTATGTTCAGACATCTCACGAAGACCCTACCGACGACCTACGCAGCCTTCCGGGCTAGAGCCGCAGATTTCCTGTCCAGGCAAAGGCTTCTTCTTAGCCTAGGAGTAGAGCGATCGGCGCCCGCGCGACGACCTCCAGTCTCCCAGCCCGATCGCTACTATCCAAAGAAGGTCGGAGGACTCGCTCACCGCCTACAGTCCACCATTTTAAATGAGGGACTAACTCCCGCCCGATCGCCGATATCGACCTACGAATAAAGCGATCGGCTGCCGAGCGGCGATCGCCAGTCTTCCGGCCCGATCGCCGATCATCACGCTACATCATCAGCAATCCGGCGGACACGATCGCCATTTATAGTCCAGCATCTAAACATGACGGACTAAGGCATAAGATCGCCTCCACCGCACATCATAAAGCCATGGCCCTGGCAGTCGATGGAACCGGATGCTTCGGCCATGCAAGGTCCCTTTCGGCCGAGATCGCCCGCCCTTCATTTAAATACGAGGCCGGCGTAGTCTGAGGGCTCTCCAACATTAATCAGTGGACACATGCCACAACCCCCGTCTCAACGTACACCGTCGAGGTCGGCCATCTCCATGGCTGGCCGAGGTGGAAGCAGAGCTAACAAGCCGCGGGCGTGGAGTTGATTCATCCGACGCTGCCCCGCGCAAGGACTCCTCTAGACCGAGACCGCACGCCCTTCGTTTAAATACGAGGCGAGGCGCAGCCTAACAGAGGACCCTCATAATAAAGTGAGTCACGAGACACTCAATGTCTTCGCGCACCAAGACACGGTCATGGAGTCGGTCCATCGATCTCCGCGACTGTGCACGATTCCTCAAACAAAGCGAAACCACCAAGTTTCCATGGGGGATCGACCAATGTTGTTTTTGCAGGTACAAGACCGAAAGATAGCTAGCCAATCGACCATGATAGCCCAAGTCCGAATCCTAAGTCAGCTCAGATCGCCCGTCCTCATCCATACACGATCGCCAGCAAGAACCACCTCGCCCCATGTCTTCAACATAGGAGCAAGCTGGGGGGCAATTGTTGTGTCAAGAATTAACACCTTCCGACTGGCGATCGCCTCGGAGGTCGGGAGACCGAGTCACTGCCGAGCGGCCGAGGCAGACCTGCCGACCAGCGACCAGGCGACCGAGCCTTTACCCAGCGGACAAGCTACATCGGCCAACCGAAGGTCCCATGACAAGTCCCGGTACCGAGCGATCGACCTCAGATACGATCGCCTCTCGGTACTCGGCGACCGACTCCTGGCGATCGACTAATGGACGATCCTCTCTCGGCATCTGCCGACCGACCCTTGGCGACCGACAAGCGGACGACCATCCCTCGGCACCTGCCCACCGACCCTTGGTGACCAACCAATGCCGACCCTCAGCACCTGGCCGATGGCGACCTCGGATGATCAGCTAGAAACGACCGCCTCATGTCGATCAGCACCGATGGCCATCCAGTCGGCAAAGACCGAGCCTCAAGATTGGCACCACGTGCAAGGACCGAGACAAGATCCGCGAATCTCGGGCCATTGACCACAGCCTGGCAGAATCTCTCCACCAGCCGACAAGCCGCCGAAAGCTGTCAGTAGGGCCGCTTTGTAACTTTGATTCCGCCGAAAGCTGTCAGTAGGGCCGCATGTGGCTGACTCCGGACGCGTGTTGGCTCCTTATTGGACCGCCCAGCTGGCGCCAGCCACTGCATTGGACTTTATACGGACTGCCAGCCACTACCTTGGACTTTAGCCCGACAGCCCAGGAGATCGTCCCATTATAATATTGGCCGGCAGACGATCGCACCATTATTATAATGGCCGGAAGGGGATCGCCCGCTAGAGGACAGGACCCGGCTGACACTATATATACAAGGCTCCCAGCACTTGTCCAGGGACCGAAACTCTTCTGCACTAAACCGAGATTTTGGCACACAAAACACTCCGACTTCCTTCGGATTTCATACATCACAGAAGCAAAACATCAAGCACTTGGCTAATCTCAAACTCTTGGCAACAGCTATCATTCGGTCTTACTTCTCCCGGCCTCTCTCCTCGAGCAGACTATCGGCAGGGACGAAGAACACCGAGCTTCGCTCAAGAGCCGGATTAATAGAGTCTTTTTACACTCATTGTATTTATATTTCTCTCATTAATGCTTGTATCCACGAATATTCGTATTAATACCATCTCGCGAGAGCATTCAAGCCCGGGCCTAACAAACCCGACAAATCTTGTATTATTTATCTTCTCTCGGAAGTGCTCCCGCAATTGTTGTTTATTGTCCGTCTTCCAGCAGTATTAATCTTCGTATAAATATTTTGGGCAACAACATAGTTCTCTAGGAACCTCATGAACCTTAAATCCAAATCCAAAGAAACTTCATGATCATACTCCTCTGGAAACCTCATGAATCTTTAATCCAAATCCGAAGGAACTTCATGAGCCTAGTCTTCTAGGAACCTCATGAATCTTAAATACAAATCCGAAGGAACTTCATGAGCCTAGTCCTCTAGGAACCTCATAAACCTTAAATCTAAATCCAATGGAACTTCATGAGCCTAGTCCTCTAGGTACCCCATGAACCTTAAATCCAAATCCAAAGGAACTTCATGAGTCTAGTCCTCTAGGAACCTCATGAACCTTTAATCTAAATTCGAAGGATCCTCATGAGCCTAGTACTGTACGAACCTCGTTAACTTTAAATCCAAATCCAAAGCAACTTCACGAGTCTAGTTCTCTAGGAACCTCATGAACCTTTAATCCAAATCCGAAGGAACTTCATGAGCCTAGTCTTCTAGGAACCTAAAGAACCTTTAATCCAAATCCGACGAAACTTCTTGAGCCTAGTTCTCTAGGAACTCCATGGACCTTTAATCCAAATCTAAAAGAACTTCATGAGCCTAGTCCTCTAGGAACCTCATGAACCTTAAATCCAAATCCAATGGAACCATGAGCCTAGTCCTCAAGGAACCTCATAAATCTTAAATCCAAATCCAATGGAACTTCATGAGCCTACTCCTCTAGGTACCTCATTAACCTTAAATCCAAATCCAAGGTAACTTCATGAGCCTAGTCCTATAGGAACCTCATTAACCTTAAATCCAAATCCAAAGGAACTTCATGAGCCTAGTCCTATAGGAACCTCATTAACCTTTAATCCAAATCCAAAAGAACTTCACGAGCCTAGTTCTCTAGGAACCTCATGAAACTTAAATCCAAATCCAATGGAACTTCATGAGCCCAGTCATATATGAACCTCATGAACCTTAAATCCAAACTCAAAGGAACTTCTTGAGTCTAGTCCTCTAAGAACCTTATGACACTTAAATCCAAATCGAATGGAACTTCATGAGCTTATTCCTTTAGGATCCTCATGAACCTTAAATCCAAATTCAAAGAAACTTCTTGAGTCTAGTCCTCTAGAAACCTCTTGAGCATTTAATCCAAATCCGAAGAAACTTCATGAGCCGAGTCCTATAGGAACCTCATGAACCTTAAATCCAAATCCAAAGAAACTTCATGATCATACTCCTCTAGAAACCTCATGAATCTTTAATCCAAATCCGAAGGAACTTCATGAGCCTAGTCCTCTAGGAACCTCATAAACCTTAAATCTAAATCCAATGGAACTTCATGAGTCTAGTCCTCTGGGTACCCCATGAACCTTAAATCCAAATCCAAAGGAACTTCATGAGTCTAGTCCTCTAGGAACCTGATGAACCTTTAATCCAAATTCGAAGGAACCTCATGAGCCTAGTCCTGTAGGAACCTCATTAACCTTAAATCCAAATCCAAAGCAACTTCATGATCCTAGTTGTCTAGGAACCTCATGAACCTTTAATCTAAATCCGAAGAAACTTCATGAGCCTAGTTCTCTAGGAACTCCATGAACCTTACATCCAAATCCAAAAGAACTTCATGAGCCTAGTCCTCTAGGAACCTCATGAACCTTAAATCCAAATCCAATGGAACCATGAGCCTAGTCCTCAAGGAACCTCATAAACCTTAAATCCAAATATGGAACTTCACGAGCCTAGTCCTCTAGGCACCTCACGAACC
This sequence comes from Orobanche coerulescens, assembly GCA_033398695.1. Classification (NCBI taxonomy): domain Eukaryota; kingdom Viridiplantae; phylum Streptophyta; class Magnoliopsida; order Lamiales; family Orobanchaceae; genus Orobanche; species Orobanche coerulescens. The sequence goes on from CM065806.1 coordinate 112,336,677, forward strand.
TTAAATCCAAATCCAAAGGAACTTCATGAGCCTAGTCCTCTACTAACCTCATGAACCTTTAATCCAAATCCAAAAGAACTTCATAAGTCTAGTCCTCTAGGAACCTCATGAATCTTAAATGAAATTCATAGGAACAACATGAACCTAGTCCTCTAGGAACCTCATGAAAATTTAATCCAAATCCGAAGGAACTTCATGTGCCTAGTCCTATAGGAACCTCTTGAACCTTAAATCTAAATCCAATTAAACTTCATGAGCCTAATTGTCTAAGAACCTCTTGAACCTTTAATCCAAATCCAAAGGAACTTCATGACTGTAGTCCTCTAGGAACCTCATGAATCTTAAATGAAATTCAAAGGAACTTCACGATCCTAGTCATCTAGGAACCTCATGAACCTTAAATCCAAATCCAATGGTACTTCATCACCCTAGATCTCTAGGAACCTCATGAACCTTAAATTCAAATTCGAAGGAACTTCATTAGCCTAGTCCTCTAGGAACCTCATGAACCTTACATCCAAATCTAAAGGAACTTCATGAGCCTAGTCCTCTAGGAACTTCATTAAACGTAAATCCAAATTTAATGGAACTTCATGAGCCTAGTCCTCTAGGAACTTCATGAGCTTAGTCCTCTAAGAACCTCATGAACCTTAAATCCAAATTCAAAGGAACTTCTTGAGTCTAGTTCTCTAGGAACCTCATGAACCTTAAATCCAAATCCAAAGAAATTTCATGATCATACTCCTCTGGAAACCTCATGAATCTTTAATCCAAATCCGAAGGAACTTCATGAGCCTAGTCTTCTAGGAACCTCATGAACCTTAAATACAAATCCAAAGGAACTTCATGCGCCTAGTCCTCTATGAACCTCGTGAACCTTCAATCAAAATCCGAAGGAACTTCATGATCTTAGTCCTCTAGGAATCCTGTAAACCTTTAATCTAAATATGAAGGAACTTCATGAGCCTAATCCACTAGGAACCCCACGAACCATTAATCCAAATCCAAAACAACTTCATGAGCCTAATCCTCTTGGAACCTCAAGAACCTTAAATCCAAAATCAAAGGAACTTCTTGAGTCGAGTGCTCTAAGAACCTCATGAACCTTAAATCCAAATCCAAAGGAACATCATGAGCCTAGTCCTCTAGGAACCTCATGAACCTTTAATCCAAATCCGAATAAACTTCACGAACCTAGTTCTCTAAGAACTCCATGACCTTTAATCCAAATCCAAAAGAACTTCATGAGTCTAGTCCTCGAGCAACCTCATGAATCTTAAATGAAATTCAAAGGAACTTCATGAGCCTAGTCCTCTAGAAACCTCATAAGCCTTAAATCCAAATCCAATGGAACTTCATGATCCTAGTCCTATGGGAACGTTGTAAACCATTAATCTAAATCTGAATGAACTTCATTAGCCTAATCCACTAGGAACCCCATGAACCTTTAATCCAAATCCCAAAAACTTCATGAGCCTAGTCCTCTAGGAAGCTCATGAACCTTAAATCCAAACTCAAATGAACTTCTTGAGTCTAGTCCTCTAAGAACCTTATGAACCTAAAATACAAATCGAATGGAACTTCATGAGTCTAGTCCTTTAGGAACATCATGAACCTTAAATCTAAATCAAACGAACTTCATGAGTCTAGTCCTCTAGGAACCTCATGAACCTTAAATCCAAATCCAATGGAACATCATGAGCCTAGTCCTCTAGGAACTTCATAAACCTTAATTCTAAATTCAATGGAACTTCATGAGCCTAGCACTCTAGGTACCCCATGAACCTTAAATCCAAATCCAAAGGAACTTCATGAGTCTAGTCCTCTAGGAACCTCATGAACCTTTAATCCAAATTCGAAGGATCCTTATGAGCCTAGTCCTGTAGGAACCACATTAACCTTAAATCCAAATCCAAAGCAACTTCATGAGCCTAGTCCTCTAGGAACCTCATGAACCTTTAATCCAAATCCGAAGGAACTTCATGAGCCTAGTCTTCTAGGAACCTAATGAACCTTTAATCCAAATCCGAAGAAACTTCATGAGCCTAGTTCTCTAGGAACTCCATGGACCTTTAATCCAAATCCAAAAGAACTTCATGAGCCTAGTCCTCTAGGAACCTCATGAACCTTAAATCCAAATCCAATTGAACCATGAGCCTAGTGCTCAAGGAACCTCATAAACCTTAAATCCAAATCCAATGGAACTTCATGAGCCTAGTCCTCTAGGTACCTCATTAACCTTAAATCCAAATCCAAGGTAACTTCATGAGCCTATTCCTATAAGAACCTAATTAACCTTTAATCCAAATCCAAAAGAACTTCATGAGTCTAGTTCTATAGGAACCTCATGAACCTTTAATCCAAATCCAATGGAACTTCATGAGCCCAGTCCTATATGAGCTTCATGAACCTTAAATCCAAACTCAAATGAACTTCTTGAGCCTAGTCCTCTAAGAACCTTATGAAACTTAAATCCAAATTGAATGGAACTTCATGAGCCTAGTCCTCTAGGAACCTCATAAACCTCAAATCTAAATCCAATGGAACTTCATGAGCCTAGTCCTCTAGGTACCCCATGAACCTTGAATCCAAATCCAAAGGAACTTCATGAGTCTAGTCCTCTAGGAACCTCATGAACCTTTCATCCAAATTCGAAGGAACCTCATGAGCCTAGTCCTGTAGGAACCTCATTAACCTTAAATCCAAATCCAAAGCAACTTCATGAGCCTAGTCGTCTAGGAACCTCATGAACCTTTAATCCAAATTCGAAGAAACTTCATGAGCCTAGTCTTCTAGGAACCTAATGAACCTTTAATCCAAATCCGACGAAACTTCTTGAGCCTAGTTCTCTAGGAACTCCATGGACCTTTAATCCAAATCTAAAAGAACTTCATGAGCCTAGTCCTCTAGGAACCTCATGAACCTTAAATCCAAATCCAATGGAACCATGATCCTAGTCCTCAAGGAACCTCATAAACCTTAAATCCAAATCCAATGGAACTTCATGAGCCTAGTCCTCTAGGTACCTCATTAACCTTAAATCCAAATCCAAGGTAACTTCATGAGCCTAGTCCTATAGGAACCTCATTAACCTTAAATCCAAATCCAAAGGAACTTCATGAGCCTAGTCCTATAGGAAGCTCATTAACCTTTAATCCAAATCCAAAAGAACTTCACGAGCCTAGTTCTCTAGGAACCTCATGAAACTTAAATCCAAATCCAATGGAACTTCATGAGCCCAGTCCTATATGAACCTCATGAACCTTAAATCCAAACTCAAAGGAACTTCTTGAGTCTAGTCCTCTAAGAACCTTATGAAACTTAAATCCAAATCGAATGGAACTTCATGAGCTTATTCCTTTAGGAACCTCATGAACCTTAAATCCAAATTCAAAGGAACTTCTTGAGTCTAGTCCTCTAGAAACATCTTGAGCATTTAATCCAAATCCGAAGAAACTTCATGAGCTGAGTCCTATAGGAACCTCATGAACCTTAAATCCAAATCCAAAGAAACTTCATGATCATACTCCTCTAGAAACCTCATGAATCTTTAATCCAAATCCGAAGGAACTTCATGAGCCTAGTCCTCTAGGAACCTCATAAACCTTAAATCTAAATCCAATGGAACTTCATGAGCCTAGTCCTCTAGGTACCCCATGAACCTTGAATGCAAATCCAAAGGAACTTCATGAGTCTAGTCCTCTAGGAACCTCATGAACCTTTAATCCAAATTCGAAGGAACCTCATGAGCCTAGTCCTGTAGGAACCTCATTAACCTTAAATCCAAATCCAAAGCAACTTCATGAGCCTAGTCGTCTAGGAACCTCATGAACCTTAAATCCAAATCCAATGGTACTTCATCACCCTAGGTCTCTAGTAACCTCATGAACCTTAAATCCAAATTCGAAGGAACTTCATTAGCCTAGTCCTCTAGGAACCTCATGAACCTTAATTCCAAAATCCAATGGAACTTCATGAGCCTAGTTCTATAAGAACCTCATAAACCATAAATCCAAAACGAATGGAACTTCATGAGCCTAGTCCTCTAGGAACCTCATGAACCTTTAATCCAAATCCAAAGGAACTTCGTGATGAGACTAGTCCTCTAGGAACCTCATGAACCTTAAAACTATATCCAAAGGAACTTTATAAGCCTAGTCCTCAAGGAACCTCATGAACCTTTAATCCAACTCCGAAGGAACTTCATGAGCTTAGTCCTCTAGGAACCTCATGAACCTGTAATCTAAATTCGAAGCAACTTTATGAGCCTAGTCCTCTAGGAACCTCATAAAGCTTAAATCTAAATCCAATGGAACTTCATGAGCCTAGTCCTCTAGGTACCCCATGAACCTTAAATCCAAATCCAAAGGAACTTCATGAGTCTAGTCCTCTAGGAACCTCATGAACCTTTAATCCAAATTCGAAGGAACCTCATGAGCCTAGTCCTGTAGGAACCTCATTAACCTTAAATCCAAATCCAAAGCAACTTCATGAGCCTAGTCGTCTAGGAACCTCATGAACCTTTAATCTAAATCCGAAGAAACTTCATGAGCCTAGTTCACTAGGAACTCCATGAACCTTAAATCCAAATCCAAAAGAACTTCATGAGCCTAGTCCTCTATGAAGCTCGTGAACCTTCAATCAAAATCCGAAGGAACTTCATGATCTTAGTCCTCTAGGAATCCTGTAAACCTTTAATCTAAATATGAAGGAACTTGATGAGCCTAATCCACTAGGAACCCCACGAACCATTAATCCAAATCCAAAACAACTTCATGAGCCTAATCCTCTTGGAACCTCAAGAACCTTAAATCCAAACTCAAAGGAACTTATTGAGTCGAGTGCTCTAAGAACCTCATGAACCTTAAATCCAAATCCAAAGGAACATCATGAGCATTTAATCCAAATCCGAATAAACTTCATGAACCTAGTTCTCTAAGAACTTCATGACCTTTAATCCAAATCCAAAAGAACTTCATGGGTCTAGTCCTCAAGGAACCTCATGAATCTTAAATGAAATTCAAAGGAACTTCATGAGCCTAGTCCTCTAGAAACCTCATAAGCCTTAAATCCAAATCCAATGGAACTTCATGATCCTAGTCCTATGGGAACCTTGTAAACCATTAATCTAAATCTGAATGAACTTCATTAGCCTAATCCACTAGGAACCCCATGAACCTTTAATCCAAATCCCAAAAACTTCATGAGCCTAGTCCTCTCGGAAGCTCATGAACCTTAAATCCAAACTCAAAGGAACTTCTTGAGTCTAGTCCGATAAGAACCTTATGAACCTAAAATATAAATCGAATGGAACTTCATGAGTCTAGTCCTTTAGGAACATCATGAACCTTAAATCTAAATCAAAGGAACTTCATGAGTCTAGTCCTCTAGGAACCTCATGAACATTAAATCCAAATCCAATTGAACATCATGAGCCTAGTCCTCTAGGAACTTCATAAACTTTAATTCTAAATTAAATGGAACTTCATGAGCCTAGCACTCTAGGTACCCCATGAACCTTAAATCTAAATCCAAAGGAACTTCATGAGTCTAGTCCTCTAGGAACCTCATGAACCTTTAATCCAAATTCGAAGGATCCTCATGAGCCTAGTCCTGTAGGAACCACATTAACCTTAAATCCAAATCCAAAGCAACTTCATGAGCCTAGTCCTCTAGGAACCTCATGAACCTTTAATCCAAATCCGAAGGAACTTCATGAGCCTAGTATTCTAGGAACCTAATGAACCTTTAATCCAAATCCGAAGAAACTTCATGAGCCTAGTTCTCTAGGAACTCCATGGACCTTTAATCCAAATCCAGAAGAACTTCATGAGCCTAGTCCTCTAGGAACCTCATGAACCTTAAATCCAAATCCAATTGAACCATGAGCCTAGTGCTCAAGGAACCTCATAAACCTTAAATCCAAATCCAATGGAACTTCATGAGCCTAGTCCTCTAGGTACCTCATTAACCTTAAATCCAAATCCAAGGTAACTTCATGAGCCTATTCCTATAAGAACCTAATTAACCTTTAATCCAAATCCAAAAGAACTTCATAAGTCTAGTTCTCTAGGAACCTCATGAACCTTTAATCCAAATCCAATGGAACTTCATGAGCCCAGTCCTATATGAGCTTCATGAACCTTTAATCCAAACTCAAAGGAACTTCTTGAGTCTAGTACTCTAAGAACCTTATGAAACTTAAATCCAAATCGAATGGAACTTCATGAGCCTATTCCTTTAGGAACCTCATGAACCTTAAATCCCAATTCAAAGGAATTTCTTGAGTCTAGTCCTCTAGGAACCTCTTGAACATTTAATCCAAATCCGAAGAAACTTCATGAGCTGAGTCCTCTAGGAACCTCATGAACCTTAAATTCAAATCCAAAGAAACTTCATGATCATACTCCTCTAGAAACCTCATGAATCTTTAATCCAAATCCGAAGGAACTTCATGAACCTAGTCCTCTAGGATCCTCATAAACCGTAAATCTAAATCCAATGGAACTTCATGAGCCTAGTCCTCTAGGTACCCCATGAACCATGAATACAAATCCAAAGGAACTTCATGAGTCTAGTCCTCTAGGAACCTCATGAACCTTTAATCCAAATTCGAAGGAACCTCATGAGCCTAGTCCTGTAGGAACCTCATTAACCTTAAATCCAAATCCAAAGCAACTTCATGAGCCTAGTCGTCTAGGAACCTCATGAACCTTTAATCTAAATTCGAAGAAACTTCATGAGCCTAGTTCTCTAGGAACTCCATGACCCTTTAATCCAAATCCAAAAGAACTTCATGAGCCTAGTCCTCTAGGAACCTCATGAACCTTAAATCCAAATCCAATGGAACCATGAGCCTAGTCCTCAAGGAACCTCATAAACCTTAAATCCATATATGGAACTTCACGAGCCTAGTCCTCTAGGCACCTCACGAACCTTAAATCCAAATCCAAAGGAACTTCATGAGCCTAGTCCTCTACTAACCTCATGAACCTTTAATCCAAATCCAAAAGAACTTCATAAGTCTAGTCCTCTAGGAACCTCATCAATCTTACATGAAATTCATAGGAACAACATGAGCCTAGTCCTCTAGGAACCTCATGAACCTTTAATCCAAATCCGAAGGAACTTCATGAGCCTAGTCCTCTAGGAACCTCATGAATCTTAAATGAAATTCAAAGGAACTTCACGAGCCTAGTCCTCTAGGAACCTCATGAACCTTAAATCCAAATCCAATGGTACTTCATCACCCTAGGTCTCTAGTAACCTCATGAACCTTAAATCCAAATTCGAAGGAACTTCATTAGCCTAGTTCTCTAGGAACCTCATGAACCTTAATTCCAAATCCAATGGAACTTCATGAGCCTAGTCCTATAAGAACCTCATAAACCATAAATCCAAAACCAATGGAACTTCATGAGCCTAGTCCTCTAGGTACCTCATGAACCTTAAATCCAAATCCAAAGGAACTCCATGAGCCTAGTCCTCTAGGAACCTCATGAACCTTTAATCCAAATCCAAAGGAACTTTGTGATGAGACTAGTCCTCTAGGAACCTCATGAACCTTAAAACCATATCCAAAGGAACTTTATAAGCCTAGTCCTCAAGGAACCTCATGAACCTTTAATCCAATTCCGAAGGAACTTCATGAGCTTAGTCCTCTAGGAACCTCATGAACCTGTAATCTAAATTCGAAGCAACTTTATGAGCGTAGTCCTCTAGGAACCTCATAAACCTTAAATCTAAATCCAATGGAACTTCATGAGCCTAGTCCTCTAGGTACCCCATGAACCATAAATCCAAATTCAAAGGAACTTCATGAGTCTAGTCCTCTAAGAACCTCATGAACCTTAAATCCAAATCTAAAGGAACTTCATGAGCCTAGTCCTCTAGGAACTTCATGAAACGTAAATCCAAATTTAATAGAACTTCATGAGCCTAGTCCTCTAGGAACTTCATGAGCCTAGTCCTCTAAGAACCTCATGAACCTTAAATCCAAATTCAAAGGAACTTCTTGAGTCTAGTTCTCTAGGAACCTCATGAACTTTAAATCCAAATCCAAAGAAACTTCATGATCATACTCCTCTGGAAACCTCATGAATCTTTAATCCAAATCCGAAGGAACTTCATGAGCCTAGTCTTCTACGAACCTCATGAACCTTAAATACAAATCCAAAGGAACTTCATGAGCCTACTCCTCTATGAACCTCGTGAACCTTCAATCAAAATCCGAAGGAACTTCATGATCTTAGTCCTCTAGGAATCCTGTGAACCTTTAATCTAATTATGAAGGAACTTCATGAGCCTAATCCACTAGGAACCCCACGAACCATTAATCCAAATCCAAAACAACTTCATGAGCCTAATCCTCTTGGAACCTCAAGAACCTTAAATCCAAACTCAAAGGAACTTCTTGAGTCGAGTGCTCTAAGAACCTCATGAACCTTAAATCCAAATCCAAAGGAACATCATGAGCCTAGTCCTCTAGGAACCTCATGAACCTTTAATCCAAATCCGAATAAACTTCATGAACCTAGTTCTCTAGGAACTCCATGACCTTTAATCCAAATCTAAAAGAACTTCATGAGTCTAGTCCTCTAGGAACCTCATGAATCTTAAATGAAATTCAAAGGAACTTCATGAGCCTAGTCCTCTAGAAACCTCATAAGCCTTAGATCCAAATCTAATGGAACTTCATGATCCTAGTCCTATAGGAACCTTGTAAACTATTAATCTAAATCTGAATGAACTTCATTAGCCTAGTCCACTAGGAACCCCATGAACCTTTAATCCAAATCCCCAAAACTTCATGAGCCTAGTCCTCTAGGAAGCTCATGAACCTTAAATCCAAACTCAAAGGAACTTCTTGAGTCTAGTCCTCTAAGAACCTTATGAACCTAAAATACAAATCGAATGGAACTTCATGAGTCTAGTCCTTTAGGAACATCATGAACCTTAAATCTAAATCAAAGGAACTTCATGAGTCTCGTCCTCTAGGAACCTCATGAACCTTAAATCCAAATCCAATGGAACATCATGAGCCTAGTCCTCTAGGAACTTCATAAACCTTAATTCTAAATTCAATGGAACTTCATGAGCCTAGCACTCTAGGTACCCCATGAACCTTAAATCCAAATCCAAAGGAACTTCATGAGTCTAGTCCTCTAGGAACCTCATGAACCTTTAATCCAAATTCGAAGGATCCTCATGAGCCTAGTCCTGTAGGAACCTCATTAACCTTAAATCCAAATCCAAAGAAACTTCATGAGCCTAGTCCTCTAGGAACCTCATGAACCTTTAATCCAAATCCGAAGGAACTTCATGAGCCTAGTCTTCTAGGAACCTAATAAACCTTTAATCCAAATCCGAAGAAACTTCATGAGCCTAGTTCTCTAGGAACTCCATGGACCTTTAATCCAAATCCAAAAGAACTTCATGAGCCTAGTCCTCTAGGAACCTCATAAACCTTAAATCCAAATCCAATGGAACCATGAGCCTAGTGCTCAAGGAACCTCATAAACCTTAAATCCAAATCCAATGGAACTTCATGAGCCTAGTCCTCTAGGTACCTCATTAACCTTAAATCCAAATCCAAGGTAACTTCATGAGCCTATTCCTATAAGAACCTCATTAACCTTTAATCCAAATCCAAAAGAACTTCATGAGTCTAGTTCTCTAGGAACCTCATGAACCTTAAATCCAAATCCAATGGAACTTCATGAGCCTAGTCCTATATGAACCTCATGAACCTTAAATCCAAACTCAAATGAACTTCTTGAGTCTAGTCCTCTAAGAACCTTATGAAACTTAAATCCAAATCGAATGGAACTTCATGAGCCTATTCCTTTAGGAACCTCATGAACCTTAAATCCAAATTCAAAGGAATTTCTTTAGTCTAGTCCTCTAGGAACCTCTTGAACATTTAATCCAAATCCGAAGAAACTTCATGAGCCGAGTCCTATAGGAACCTCATGAACCTTAAATCCAAATCCAAAGAAACTTCATGATCATACTCCTCTACAACCCTCATGAATCTTTAATCCAAATCCGAAGGAACTTCATGAGCCTAGTCCTCTAGGAACCTCATAAACCTTAAATCTAAATCCAATGGAACTTCATGAGCCTAGTCCTCTAGGTACCCCATGAACCTTAAATCCAAATCCAAAGGAACTTCATGAGTCTAGTCCTCTAGGAACCTCATGAACCTTTAATCCAAATTCGAAGGAACCTCATGAGCCTAGTCCTGTAGGAACCTCATTAACCTTAAATCCAAATCCAAAGCAACTTCATGAGCCTAGTCGTCTAGGAACCTCATGAACATTTAATCTAAATCCGAAGAAACTTCATGAGCCTAGTTCTCTAGGAACTACATGATCCTTTAATCCAAATCCAAAAGAACTTCATGAGCCTAGTCCTCTAGGAACCTCATGAACCTTAAATCCAAATCTAATGGAACCATGAGCCTAGTCCTCAAGGAACCTCATAAACCTTCAATCCATATATGGAACTTCACGAGCCTAGTCCTCTAGGCACCTCACGAACCTTAAATCCAAATCCAAAGGAACTTCATGAGCCTAGTCCTCTACTAACCTCATTAACCTTTAATCCAAATCCAAAAGAACTTCATAAGTCTAGTCCTCTAGGAACCTAATGAATCTTAAATGAAATTCATAGGAACAACATAAGCCTAGTCCTTTAGGAACCTCATGAACCTTTAATCCAAATCCGAAGGAACTTCATGAGCCTAGTCCTATAGGAACCTCATGAACCTTAAATCTAAATCCAATTAAACTTCATGAGCCTAATTGTCTAAGAACCTCTTGAACCTTTAATCCAAATCCAAAGGAACTTCATGAGTGTAGTCCTCTAGGAACCTCATGAATCTTAAATGAAATTCAAAGGAACTTTACGGGCCTAGTCCTCTAGGAACCTCATGAACCTTAAATCCAAATCCAATGGTACTTCATCACCCTAGGTCTCTAGTAACCTCATGAACCTTAAATCCAAATTCGAAGGAACTTCATTAGCCTAGTCCTCTAGGAACCTCAAGAACATTAATTCCAAATCCAATGGAACTTCATGAGCCTAGTCCTATAAGAACCTCATAAACCATAAATCCAAAACCAATGGAACTTCATGAGCCTAGTCCTCTAGGTACCTCATGAACCTTAAATCCAAATCCAAAGGAACTCCATGAGCCTAGTCCTCTAGGAACCTCATGAACCTTTAATCCAAATCCAAAGGAACTTCGTGATGAGACTAGTCCTCTAGGAACCTCATGAACCTTAAAACCATATCCAAAGGAACTTTATAAGCCTAGTCCTCAAGGAACCTCATGAACCTTTAATCCAACTCCGAAGGAACTTCATGAGCTTAGTCCTCTAGGAACCTCATGAACCTGTAATCTAAATTGGAAGCAACTTTATGAGCCTAGTCCTCTAGGAACCTTATGAACCTTAAATCTAAATTCAATTGAATTTCATGAGCCTAATTGTCTAGGAACCTCGTGAACCTTAAATGCAAATCCAATGGAATTTCATGAGCCTAGTCCTCTATTAACCTCTTGAACCTTTAATCCAAATCCAAATGAACTTCACGAGCCTTGTCCTCTAGAAACCTTGTAAACCTTTAATCTAAATCTGAAGTAACCTCATGAGCCTAATCCACTAGGAACCCCATGAAACTTTAAACAAAATCCAAAAAAACTTCATGAGCCTAGTCCTCTAGGAACCTCGTGAACCTTAAATGTAAACTCAAAGGAACTTCTTGAGTCTAGTCCTATAGGAACCTCATGAACCTTAAATCCAAATCCAATGGAACATCATGAGCCTAGTCCTCTAGGAACCTCATAAACCTTAAATCTAAATTCAATGGAACTTCATGAGCCTAGTCCTCTAGGTACCCCATGAACCTTAAATCCAAATCAAAAGGAACTTCATGAGTCTAGTCCTCTAGGAACCTCATGAACCTTTAATACAAATTCGAAGTGGCTCATGAGCCTAGTCTTGTAGGAACCTCGTTAACCTTAAATCCAAATCCAAAGCAACTTCATGAGCCTAGTTCTCTAAGAACCTCATGAACCTTTAATCCAAATCCGAAGGAACTTCATGAGCCTAGTCTTCTAGGAACCTAATGAACCTTAATCCAAATCCGACAAAACTTCTTGAGCCTAGTTCTCTAGGAACTCCATGGACCTTTAATCCAAATCCAAAAGAACTTCATGAGCCTAGTCCTCTAGGAACCTCATGAACCTTAAATCCAAATCTAATGGAACCATGAGCCTAGTCCTCAAGGAACCTCATAAACCTTAAATCCAAATCCAATGGAACTTCATGAGCCTAGTCCTCTAGGTACCTCATTAACCTTAAATCCAAATCCAAGGTAACTTCATGAGCCTAGTCCTATATGAACCTTATTAACCTTAAATCCAAATGCAAAGGAATTTCATGAGCGTAGTCCTATAGGAACCTCATTAACCTTTAATCCAAATCCAAAAGAACTTCACGAGCCTAGTTCTCTAGGAACCTCATGAAACTTAAATCCAAATCCAACGGAACTTCATGAGCCCAGTCCTATATGAACCTCATGAACCTTAAATCCAAACTCAAAGGAACTTCTTGAGTCTAGTCCTCTAAGAACCTTATGAAACTTAAATCCAAATCAAATGGAACTTCATGAGCCTATTCCTTTAGGAACCTCATGAACCTTAAATCCAAATTCAAAGGAACTTCTTGAGTCTAGTCCTCTAGGAACCTCTTGAACATTTAATCCAAATACGAAGAAACTTCATGAGCCGAGTCTTATAGGAACCTCATGAACCTTAAATCCAAATTCAAAGAAACTTCATGATCATACTCCTTTAGAAACCTCATGAATCTTTAATCTAAATCCGAAGGAACTTCATGAGCCTAGTCCTCTAGGAACCTCATAAACCTTAAATCTAAATCCAATGGAACTTCATGAGCCTAGTCCTCTAGGTACCCCATGAACCTTAAATCCAAATCCAAATGAACTTCATGAGTCTAGTCCTCTAGGAACCTCATGAACCTTTAATCCAAATACGAAGGAACCTCATGAGCCTAGTCCTGTAGGAACCTCATTAACCTTAAATCCAAATCCAAAGCAACTTCATGAGCCTAGTCGTCTAGGAACCTCATGAACCTTTAATCTGAATCCGAAGAAACTTCATGAGCCTAGTTCTCTAGGAACTCCATGAACCTTTAATCCAAATCCAAAAGAACTTCATGAGCCTAGTCCTCTAGGAACCTCATGAACCTTAAATCCAAATCCAATGGAACCATGAGCCTAGTCCTCAAGGAACCTCATAAACCTTAAATCCAAATATGGAACTTCACGAGCCTAGTCCTCTAGGCACCTCACGAACCTTAAATCCAAATCCAAAGGAACTTCATGAGCCTAGTCCTCTACTAACCTCATGAACCTTTAATCCAAATCCAAAAGAACTTCATAAGTCTAGTCCTCTAGGAACCTCATGAACCTTTAATCCAAATTCGAAGTGGCTCATGAGCCTAGTCTTGTAGGAACCTCGTTAACCTTAAATCCAAATCCAAAGCAACTTCATGAGCCTAGTTCTCTAGGAACCTCATGAACCTTTAATCCAAATCCGAAGGAACTTCATGAGCCTAGTCTTCTAGGAACCTAATGAACCTTTAATCCAAATCCGACGAAACTTCTTGAGCCTAGTTCTCTAGGAACTCCATGGACCTTTAATCCAAATCCAAAAGAAAATTGTTTACAACTATTTTTCAAAAGAATCGGTATATTTACCATCATGGTTTTCTTAAAAGATAATTCTTGTGTTCGGGAATTAATATGCTTAATTGACTATGTGTGTTGGTGTCGAGTATAGGATCACCTTATTTTCAAGTGATGCCATTATGTGTGATTTTGTTGTCGGTAAGTTTAATGTTTAATTATTTTGTTAAGATTGCGTGTGGAGTCATGCGGATGTGTGTGAATATGTGAGCTTGTGTGATATTGGTTGTGTCGTTTGGTGCTGTTTAGATGGTGTGCTTCTTTGTTAATTGTATAAGCTTTGGGTCATGAGTATGTGTTGGATAAGTTGGCCATTCTAGCAATATACGTCGACTATATATATTGTGATTGACTCTTGAGGATTGTGGTTTTGGTAATGTGAATTGATGAGAATTGTAAGGTTGTTCTCGGGTACTCTCACTCGGGAATTGACTCGACGGGGTCACACAGGGACCTGGTGGCTTAGCAATTTGGACAGTCGCGAGAGTTACCAGTGGGCATTCTCACACAGGGATTGCTCGGCCAGGGCATACAGGGACTTGGTGGCTTGAGGGCCGGACCGGGTTGCGAGAATTGCCAGAATGTTTGTACTGATGAATAATTGTGATATGTCCGGAGTATCACAATGCTTGGTGCTCGGGGTCGAGAGACATTATATATCGAGTCTTGGTGTTTGTCTAGAATGGCATAAGAGTAACGTATCATGTGTAATACGTCTTTGGAAGTGAATTGAAGTTGATGATTGGGTCGTGGACCCTGTGTTTTGTGACTGGAATGATCGGGTCGTGGACCCTGTGTTTTGTGACTGGAATGAATTGGGTTGTGAATCCCGTGTTTTGTTAACGGATTTGCATTTTTGCAAAATGAACTTTGGGGCGGTGACCCTAAGTGGCTTTTGTAGAATTAAGAACTTTTCAATCACAAATGTTTTAAAAACTCCCGAGATTTGGAAGTGTTTGCAAAGTGCTTACTTGTTTCGTTTTACTTTCAAGACTTGAACTATTTTTAATTATCAAAATATCTCGGAATGTGTTATGTATGGCTCGTATTTTCACTTTATACTTGTACTAGCAAAACAGAGGAGTTTTGCTAACCCCCGAATATTCGGGGGTGGATGTCTATTTTTGCATCCAGGTACATGAAGGTTTGGGAGCAAAACACAGGATCGGCGCGAAGGATGATGGAAGGAGAATGATACTAATCACACGAAGGCCAGTGTTGGATGCAGTCAGTCGGAGTTTGTGTATGGTCTTTCTTTTGTCGTACTTTTGGTTTGTGAGTGTATTTTACCCTTGCATGGGTATGAGTCGAGATAGAAATTTGCATTTTGACTTGTATATTTGTGATGAAAGACCAAGTTAGTATGTTGATTTGGTATTTTATCATGTCAATATGTAATGAGTTGTGTTGTTTGGATGTCTAGCCTGGTGGATCCTCACGGAGAGGGTCTGCGGCGTGTAATATTCCCGGTTTGAAATTGGGGGTGTTACACTAGGTTCCTGTTTGAGTCTATAAAGTGCCTTCAACAGTTTGCACACTTTGTCTCATTTGAGAAATCCAGGGGATTTCTCTACATAAACTTCTTCCTCCAGAACTCTATTTAAGAAAGCACTCTTCAATTTCATTTGATATACTTCGAAGTCCTTTATTGCTGCATAGGCAGGAAATAGCGTTATTGCTTCCAATCTTGCTACTGGTGCATAGGTTTCATCAAAATCTATTCCTTCGCATTGAGCACATCCTTTGGCAACCAATCTAACTTTGTTCCTGATAACAACTCCATCTTCATCACACTTGTTCTTATAGAACCATTTGATGCCAATAACTTTCTTGTGGTATGGTCCGTATAATTCCTCCAGTACCTTGTTCCTTTCTATTTGGTTTAGCTCTTCTTGCATAACACTTACCCAAATGTAATCATCCAGGGCCTGTACAAGGAAACTTGACCAGAACGGGAGATTTCTAATCCCATTGGGTCTTTATGTTTCCTGGTCTTGATTCCATCAGTTAGGTTCCCAATTATTTGTTAGATATGATGATCTTTTAGCCATTTGGGAGTTTCATATTCATCTTCAGATTTAGGTTGAAGATCATAAATTTTTATTCCACCCTGTTGAGTTTCTTGGAGGGATTATTGTATTCATCTATAACTATGTTTAGTTCAGCTATGTTTGAATCAGCTCCACTTAGTACAACTGTGTTTGATTCAGCTATGTTTGGATATACTGCAACTGGATCAGCTGCGATTGGATATCCTGGATGATCTGTAGTTGAGTCTTCATAAACTGAGTCTATCATCCTTGTGTAATTGAAAATGATTTCTTCTAGAGTGGTGGCTTTGATCTGTTTCTCAATTTATTTTTCCTGTTTCATGTACTCAGCACTAGATTCATCAAATACACCTGGGGTGTTTCTTCCACAACTAATGTTCTTTTGTTAAAGACTTTGTATGCCTTGCTTATCTGAGAGTATCCCATAAAGAGACCATCATTAGTTTTTGCATCAAAGGCATTCAGTTGGGTTTTGCCGTTGTCGTAGATAAAACACTTACAACCAAAAATATGAAAGTATGCAACAGTTGGTAATCTGCCATTCCAAACCTCATAGGGAGTTTTACAATGTCTCCCTACTATCATACTTTTGTTTTGAGTATGACATGATGTGTTCGAAACTTCAACCCAGAACCTTTTAAGAAGGTCAGTTTCAGCAATCATAGTCCTGACTGCTTCCTTGAGGGTTCTGTTCCTTCTTTTAGCTACACCATTTTGTTGTGGTGTTTTTGCAGCTAAAACTTCATGTTGAATTCCATTCCTATCACTGTATTTAGTGATTGCTTTGTTGAGAAATTCTCTTCATTTTGTCAGATCTGATCTTTGTGATGGATATGGATTTCTTATTTTGGATTCTCCTTATAAGCTCAAATAACTTGGTTAGTGTTTCACTCTTCTTATAGAGGAAAACTATCCAAGTGTATCTGTAGTAGCCATCTAAAACTACTAAGTCACATGCTTCCTTCCACTCAAGGTCATTGGATTGATGGGACCAAAGAGATCCATGTGTAGTAATTCCAATACTCTGCTGGTTAGACTGGTAGGTTGAACTGACTTGAAAGAAGCTTTGGTCTGCTCTTCTTTTTGGCATGCATCACAAAATGTCTCCTCTTGAATATTGCTTCTGGAAGACTTTGCCCAGTTTTTTTGAGCTTGTCTTGTTGAGAGCTTTGAAGTTTAGATGACTTAGTCTTTTGTGCCACAGCCATCCATTTTCAACTGCTGTCTTTGTTATGAAACATGAATTTTATATGCCTGTCTTCTCGAGTCTATCACATTGACTTCCCTTTTTATGTAGACTTGTAGTTTCACTTCTTTAGTTAGGAGATTAATCACCATACATTTTCATTTGGTGAATACTACTAAATAGTTCTAATCACATAACTGGCTTATGCTCAAAATGTTGTGTTTGAGTCCTTTGACAAACTGCACCTTTGCAATGACAATGTTTCATCTGTGCAGCTTTCCATACCCTTTGGTTTGTCAACTTGCGCTATCTCCAATGTTTACATCTGGTCCTCTTTCCTTGGTGTAGTCTGACAAAATATTCTTGTTTCCTGTCATGTGCCTTGAGCACCGAGAGTCACAAACCGTTCTTCACCTCCTATTAGTGATTTTATGGCAGCTTCATAGTAATCATCCTATTTCTTCTGCAATCATTCAGAAAAGATTTAGGTACCTAGATCCGAGTGGGTCCTCTATGGCTAGAAAATTTCCTGGAGAATTGATTTCTCATGGTGGTATGAACATTATTCTTATATCCATCATGATATGAATAGTTATTGTTTCTATATCCCTTGTCTGGATTGTATATATGATAAGGTTGATAATTTGTTTGGTGTGAGCCATTGTTAAATCTTGGTTGATAATTTCTTTGTTGTTTCGACACATTTTGAAAGTTTAGATTCCTTTGTGGTTTCCATATACTTCTCCCAGTTTGAAAATTATTTTTTGGGAATTTTTGGTAGTAATAGTTTTGTTAATGGTGTCTCAACTGCTGATTCTGATTTGGCCATTGCCTAGTCCTTTGTCTCAACTGAGTCCTAAACTGTCATGGCTGCCCCTAGACTGTCTTGGCTGATGCCTAAACTATCTTGGTTGTGGCCCAGATTGTCTCGGATGCTATTGAGCCCTTTGATTAGGTTGCTACCTGTTTTCATTGGCCAGTTCAGCTGGCTGTACACTTGCTTATCCTTTAGCAAATGTAGTTTTAAAAATAGGAGCAACATTTGGGCCATATGCAAGACTTGATTTTAAATATAGAGGTATTTTGTTAGTGCATAATTCCTATAATGTTTTTGATGCTTTAAGAGATGTTATATCCTTAGCTTGAGCATCGTTTAACTGTTTGAGCTTCGTAAGCTCAGCCTCAATATGAAGTGCACCTGATCATTTATTGTTTAAAGATGTTAATCTATTTACTCCAGCTATGACCATGTTACTTTTAGCTTCACCCTGATTGGTTTTGGAGTTGGCTATATCTTGGTTTAGTTTTTCTAAATCATTTTTCATATACACTTTCTCATTTTTTCAACTGGGTGTTGTCAGCTGTCACAACTAGGTGTGTTGTTTTTTGAGCTTCAAAATATTTTAGCAATTGATTGAGAAATCTATGTAAATCAAGATCTTCAGATATGTATGAGCTAAAGCATTCTGAAGATTGGGGTTTAGATGATACCTCTTCATCAACAATGTTGGTCATTAGGCAGTTGTAGCCATCATCATGTTCAGAAAGGAATCCACCGCTTGATTCCAAAGTCTCTGGAGTATGATCTTCTCCAATCGGAGCTTTCCTTTTATCTTCTCTTTTGCCCATGTCCTTCTTTTCTTATTCTTTATTTAGGCCAGGTAATCATATTGGATATGACCTATCTTATGACAGTTATAGGAAATCTATGACCCGGTTGACAAGGTCGGCCATCTTCCTTTCATCTATGTTCAGCTCGGATCTGGTCTTAGGGATCTGCTTCGCTTTCCCAATTGTGATTTGCTCAGCAGTGTTGTCCTTCATGTAGATGATAGGACCTTCTTCAATTATGCTACACATGTCATCGTGGATGGATGATAAGTGTGCCTGCATTCCTATCTTCCAAATATCATGATCAGCAATGGAGAAAACAAAGAGTCTAGAGTGCATGTGCTCCATCTTAAAATGAGAGATTAATGAAATATACGTGAGTATATGGATCTAGTTCGGTGACTACCAAATATGTGGTCTATGATTCAACCTCTCCGATACCATTTTAGGTCACAACTACGTATAGTAAAAGTTTAGGGTGGTGAATACTTTTCTTAGCAGAACTGGTTTTTAGAACTCAGCTGTAATGTGCAGCAGCTAGGTAAACTTAGCTGGTTTTGAAACTTGCTGAAAATTCAGCTATGAGCAGTTCAGATGCCAGCTAAAAAATATGTGGAAGATTTAGCTGACTTGGTTTGTTAATGCCACAATTAATATGGATGCAACAGTTAAGTATGATGTTTAGAAGCAGTAAATCACATAGCACTCATAGTGGTTTCAGAGGTGGGGTAATCCTCTACTAGTTCACTTTTCTCCAATCCACTTGGAGATAAAGTCACTGTAACTTTTGATGGTTACAATGTTTTAGTTACAGCAACTTTCAACCAGTAAAACCCTTGTCCATGGTAACTCCTTCCCTTTGGTTGCTTGTCACCTCTTGATCGAAAACCTATGCGTGCCTCACAACTCTCAAGTTGCTTAGTACCTTCCAATCAAGAACCCATGGATATCGCACAACTAAACTTTCAATAACCTTGTTCAAGAAAGTACCCCTACTCAATCCTCAATAGACAGTTTTGTTTTCTCCAACTTTAAAGAACTTCTTAAACATGTATCCCTGATCTTAGGTCTTCACGATGCTTAGTACGTTGAGTGTATTTCTTTGTCTCCTTCTTGTTTTATTCACGTCTACATGTGACTTGCCGTTTTTGTTGACTTTTGAACATTTTGCTGACGTGGACACAACTGATTGATACTTGATAATTTTTCTAGGTATCAAACATTCCTGGCTGTCCATACACGACTGACTGACTTGCTTGGTCATACCTGGCTGATGACTTGGGTTGGTCGTACTTGGCTGATGACTTGGGTTGGCCGTACCTGGCTGATAACTTGGCTTGGACATACTCGATTGATAACGTGGATTGGCCATACCCAGATGAATTGACTAGGCCATACCCGGCTAATGTACTTTTTGTCTTTACACTCAACTGGGTTTCCCGGTTGTTGATACTTAGCTTTTTTTCACTTTGCTGTACAAACCTGACTGGTCAGTACTTAGCTGGAAGAACCTGGTTGATCAATACTTGGCTTAACTTTTAAAGGTCTATAAAAGTTACTAATTTGGTTCTTCTTTACAATGCCAAGTACTTAGAACATACATTTGAATTGAACTTTGAATACGGGGACGACATCATCAAAATTTTAAATGTATTCCTAACAGCAACTTGGGGTTACAAGAATTAATACAATTTACAAAGGTTCACAAGTTAGAGCATAAAACACTCTCTTTATGTGAAAGAATTTATTCTTCATGTAACATATTCCAAACACTCCAGAAAGCTCGATAGAAAGTCTTTGGAATGTCCTGCACATTTCCAATTAAATTACCTGGCATGACATGGCATCCAAGCCCCAACGGTGTAACACCCCCAAACTAGGCGACTATTACAATGTCGTGGACCTCAAACTGGAACCCACCACGTAAAGCACAATAATAATAATAATAATAATAATAATAATCAATTCATAGTATAAACATCAAAACGAAGTTTATACAATATTTAGCCAACTACACCAAACAATCAATAGGATCATCCAAAAATACAAGGACAAATCATAAGTATATGGAGTCCAATGCAGTGGGATGAAAATACAAAAACACTAAAAAAATCAAGGCACAGACTAGTATCCTTGAGACTCTTCACAATCACCATGTTCATCATGTTCCCTTGTCTTACCACGACTTAAAATACGATAAAAAGCACACATTTCACCCAAAACCACAGGGTCCGATATGCGATATAACAAATCTCAATATATTGAATGTACACAAACAACATGAGCATGAACAAAATGATAATCATAATTGTCGAACACACCCAATCACAAATGGTGTATGTGTTTGGTTTTTCATGTATCAAATGCATCAAATAAGAGTAAAAGACTGCGAAATAAATAAAGGGAAAAACTCAATTAGAATCTCATGTAGTAACATAATTGTTTAATTAATAGGGTTAATCAAATTACCTTACTCTGATGAACATGTCGTGATACGGACAAGAATTTGATGAATATCACCTTTATCTTTTGGTGATCCACACACGTACAATTTACCAAGTCGGACTCCTAGATGCTTACGAATAATATTAATTATATAACACCCCAATTTACTCGAGACTACTACATCGCCATAAAACAAGCCTTGTGATTTACCAGGTTAATTTACATAATAATAAGAAAAACAATTGACTAGTAAGGTTAATACAGGCCCAAAAAACACTCTGCACTCCATAACATGACTAACTGAAATACAACATACTAAATAAGCCAACATACTTATAAAATGTTCCGCAACTCAAATGAAGAAATAGTACTCGAGTACATTTATAATACATCAAATGGAACATACCAAACATGACTCAATACTCTCGATGTATAGTATCAATGTGGAGCACCATCACCTTTGTGTCGCCCCCATGTCTACTCCTCAAATCACATGTACCTGAACATATGAAACACGTCCAGCCGAATAGGATTAGCTTCGAATAGATAGTAAAAGGACAATGAATAAAGGAAAAATACTTATCATCAATATTAAACAATATATTATCTCCAATTATCTCCCAAAAAAATTCTTAACGATTTAATTTTCAAAAGCATACATTTAGTTGCACCGAATAGTCTTTAGAATTATATAACGACTTAGAACTCTTAGATATTTTGAAACACAAATAACCAACTTTTGCAAGATAATTTAGAAATGTCTTAGGTGGATTTTACAACTCAAGAATCTTTTGGATTTATATCACAACTATTTATCACTATCCATATGGGGTTATCGACCCAAAATATCATTTTCTCAGTACACAATATCTCAATAAATAATAGATAATATAACACAATAAAACATAATAAATCCGTTGTCCTATGCACTCAAGCCTCTACGGAACACTAGAGACCTCAATGGTCTTCCCTAGTTGGATTATTATTCCCAATTTCATTTATTAAATCTCTCAATATTAAATCTGTCGTCCACTGCACTATAACCTCTATGGAACATTAGAGACCTCAAAGGGCCCTCCCTAGTTGGATTTATTTTTCGAACAAAATCTCATAACACAATACTCAAGAAAAATATCCAGCACTAGTAAAAGTTATTCACGATCAAATGCAGTATACTAGCGTTCACCCCCATCGGCTCACGTTGGGCGCCGTACATTGCTCGTAAAATGGCACTAGAACTGACTTCCCCACCCTCGTGAACTTTTTATACGATACATCACATAACAATCAATCACACAATTCACATTAAAGCATATGACCTCATCTGCAAATTCACAATCATGCAAGTTCACAAATACACAAAATCTCAACAACACAGTGCATCTCAATGTGTGTACACACCATTTATCATAATACTCCTAAAGGTATACGAATAACATAATCAAAATAACGATGGTCATAGTATACCTCAAAGTATATATTAACACAAATTCCTGTAATCACTCAAACACAAATAATATCAATAATATAATTTCATGAGTATAACACAACAAATTACTTGATCACTCGTTATCAGTTAATCAACATGTTTATATTAATCAAATATAAAGCATATAGACAAAATACTTGCCTTCACCAAAGATGGATTTACTCAACAGAAGCCAAGCTCAGTCATCCCGGCCGATCCATTGAAATCCCAACCTTGGTTATAGTCACATAATATAATCTCATATAAGGATTCAATCTATTATCTTATAATCACAAGGTAATTACTTGGATGACCTAATACCTCAAAGTATTGATCGGATTGTGTGACCAACGATACTCAACCAGAATTTATATCTCAATTTACTAATGATGAAGATCGTAATCCAAATTCTTGAACGACTTTCTTGAGCACAAACTCTAAACGCAGACTCACTCCTAAGGTCCAAATACAAAAATCGGCTCGTAGAACAATTTTTCAAAACTTTCTCTTACATATCTGTCTTTTCCGCTCACAATCCCAACAAAAATACATACACAACCACGATTACCCACACATACACACACTTAT